>BMAU01013967.1:0-16397 GCA_019973935.1 Trichonephila clavipes
CGTCCTCAATAAACAAACATTTTTAAAGTATACAGTCCACGCCTTTTGCTTGAGCAGTCAAGTTATACATAACTCAAATACTTCGTATATTATAAATTGCTAATGATGCAAAGTTTATCTACGCATAGTGTGTGTATGTAACTATTTCTAAATATATTCAAGTTGTTTAAAAAACATATTCTAACGTTTACATTAATAGTTCAGCTTGTATACATCTAATTTATTAATGTGATCTAATTCTTGTCTTGTAAGTCTAATTGGTAAAATAACTCTCACTGCTTTATTTTTAAAAATTTTAATGACCTGAGACAAAAGCGAAAGAGCAGACACTACAGAAATCTCGTACAAGCACTCAATTTCCTAAAAACAAATAAATCTAAAATGACATTAACTCCGATCCTTTTATATCGCTATGTCTTGACGAAAGTATTGACATTACTAAATCGGCAAGCTTAACTGTCTTTGCTCGATATTGTGCAGGAAACATCATTAAGAATTAATTGCGATATATATATATATATGTGGGAAATTTCCACATGAACATTCAATAGAGGGGCTGTCAAGGCAGCCACCAGGAGTTAACGGAGGAGAGAGAATTCGGCGAGCGGACGCTAGACGAGGAGGTCGATGATCCGGAGCTGAAGGGAGAGTAACGAGAACGGTGGCCGAGTAGGGACCCACCAATCCGTTGTTCACGAGAGACGCGCAGGTCACTCTCAACACTCCTGTACCTCAGTATTATTGTGAAGATCAGAATTCAGCGAGCGGACTCTAGACGCGCAGGTCGATGATCCGGGGCTGAAGGAAGTGACGAGAACGGTGGCCGAGTAAGGACCCACCAACCCGTTGTCCAGGAGAGAGACGCGCAGGTCACTCTCAGCACGAGGGCTTAATCGAATTGTAGATATTGTATTATGTGTTAAACGTCTGTCTTAGTGAGTAGAACTGTGTAATTAAACGTTAGATTAGAAACAAACGAGAGTGTGATTATTGAATACCCCTAGAACTGTACAATAATCCCATATATATATATATATATATATATATATATATATATATATATATATATATACATCGTTGTTAACAACTACAAAGGGCACAGATATTTCTACGGCAGTAAGAAATTCGCTTGCTGAGAAAGAAATTGATTTGAAAAAAAAATTGTTTCAGTAACCACTGATGGTGCTCCAAATATGGTAGGCAAAAAAAATGGTTCATTTCTTTATTTAAAAACAGAAGTAGGACATTTGATTCTTGAATGCCACTGCATTATTCACCAACAAGCCTTATGTACAAAGAGTGGTTTAACATCTCTTGATAATGTAATAGCTTTAGTCCCAAAAATAGTCAACCTCATATCGTCGCAGGCTTTAAATAAACGAAAGTTTGATGCTTTGTTGGATGAAGTCAATTCGGTGTATAATGGCTTATACTAATGTTCGCTGGTTGAGCCGCGGGAACGTACTTCAAAGATTTGTTGATTGCTTGAAAGAAATCAGACTGTTTCTACAAAATGAGAGCAAAATTGAACAATACCCACAGTTGATGGATATTATGTGGCTTTTAAAATTGATGTTTTTACAGACATATGCCAACATTTCAATGAATTGAACATAAAGCTTCAAGGCCCGAATAAAACAGTTATCATGATGGATCTCATTCGCACGCTGTTCCAAGATGGAAGCTACAAAAACAACAACTGAAGCTGAGGGTTACATCAAAACGTTGGTGGAGGTGCTCAGTCGGCGGATGGCATTCGCGACAAAAAATAGATACAATTACGGACTAAACATCCTCCCCCCGTTGAATTACATTCAATCAATATACATAATCACATAAATCAAAGATATAAAACATAATAAACAAATAATGCTTTACATAAATTAAGGAAGAAACAATCACAAATTATATATTAATTGTCCAAGGGCAGAACAAACACCTTTCCAATGCTGCGTTTAATATTGCCCTTATTAGTTTTTATTTCCACTACGTGAACCTTCCCATCCGTACCAGGAACTAGCTTGGTAATGCGACCTAAGCTCCATTTATTTACAGGAAGGTTATCATCCTTTATTAGGACCATTGTATTTAATTTCACGTTATCTTTGTGAAATTGCCATTTGTTTCGTTGCTGTAAATTGTTTAAATAATCGCGAGACCATTTTATCCAAATATGTTGAACTATTTTTGTTAATTTTTGCCACCGAGAAAGTGTTTTCTGTCTTGTCTAACAAATTAGGTTCAGAAATGGAAGTAATGGGTCTTCCAATCAAGAAATGGCCTGGAGTAAGCACTTCCAAGTCGTCAATATCATCTGACAAAGGAGTGATTGGTCTAGAATTCAGAATTCTTTCAATCTGTGTTATTATGGTTAAGAATTCTTCCAAAGTCATCTTTAGGTTTCCTACAGCTCTTTTTAAATAAAATTTGAATGATTTAACTCCTGCCTCCCAAAGTCCACCAAAATTTGATGCTCTAGGTGGCATGAAATTCCAAGAAATCCCTTCAGAAGAAAGATAAGAAGAAAGTTTTTCTTCGTGAAATCTTTTTAATTCTCGATTAGCTCCAACAAAGTTTTTAGCATTATCTGATGATATAGTAGCACATTTCCCGCGTCTAGCCACAAAACGCTTCAATGTAGCAAGGAAGGCGTCTGTGGTCAAATCCGAGACAATTTCGAGATGGACGGCCTTTGAGGCTAAGCAAACAAAAATGGCTACATATATCTTTTGGTAAGTACCCTTTCTCTGGTGTTTATACCTTATGAAAAAGAGTCCACAATAATCAATTCCTGTATGCAGGAAAGGAAAACTAGGGTTTACTCTCTCTCGAGGTAAAGATCCCATAAGTTGGTTTGCTACAATAGGTTTATTTTTGAAGCAAACTACGCATTCGGGAACAATTTTCCTCGCTATTGATCTGCCACGAAGTGGCCAAAATCTTTGTCTTGTACAATAAAGCAAAGTTTGAGGGCCTAAATGAAAATTTCTATTGTGTATATTTATCATAATTAATTTGGTGAGAAGATGATCCGCTGGGAGTATAGCTGGATGTTTCTGACTATAAGTTAAATCCGAGTTTTGCAAACGTCCTCCAACCCTCAAAATTTGATTTCCATCGAGGAATGGATTTAAAGAGAAAAGTTTACCTTTTTTTGAATTACAACTACTCTTAGCTAGAAACTCGATTTCTTCTTGAAAGGCAGAGGCTTGAAGATTTTTAATGAGGCATAATTCTGCTTCATTCACTTCACTATAATCTTAATTGACCAGACCTTTTTACACTAGGATTTCTAGAGTTGAGGAAGAACCTGAAAATATAACTCAAAATATGCAACAATTTAGTATACGAGGCATATCCAGAAATAAAGTTCCGTTTCTATTTATATCCGCTCCAGCGCAGCGATCGCACTTCCACGCATGCCCGACAGACGCTCAGTATTAAGAAGAAGCATGCGTCTTTTTTAGATTACTGTCAGCCACGTACGCTTTGTTGTGCTTGTTTACAATGTCGGTGTTGATTGAAAATCCCGCTGCGTGCGAAATCAGATGTGTAATTCGTTTTCTGAATGCTAAGAAAGTGAAACCAATCGAAATTTATCGGCAAATTTGGGAAGTTTACGGACAAAATGCGATGAGTGATTCAATGGTGAGAAGATGGGTCCGACATTCAATGAAGGACGTAGTGAAGTACACGATGAAGAATGAAGTGGGCGTCCATCTTTGATTACAGAAGAACTGTTTCACGCGATTGATGAGAAGATCAAGGAAAACCGCAAGTTTACCATTAGTGCTCTCGCTATGGAATTTCCACAAATCTCAAGATCACTAATGCATGAAATTGTTACTGACAAACTGAAATTTCATAAACTTTGCGCACGTTGGGTACCAAAAATTCTTACTGAGTCTCACAAAACAAAACGGAGGGATTGTGCACTTGAGTTTTTGACCCGTTATCATGAAGGTGGCGTAGATTTTCTGTCACAGATTGTCACAGAAGATGAAACTTGGGTTTCTTATGACACCCCTGAAAGTAAGCGGGAATCAATGGAAGGGAGGCACACTTCATCCCCAACAAGGGTTAAGCCGAAACACATCTTGACACCTCGAAAAATCATGTGCACAGTGTTTTGGGACAGCAAAGGCATCTTACTGATTGATTTTTTACCGCGAGGTCAAACAATCAATGCAGCTGTTTACTGCGAGACACTTAGGAAATTGCGCCGCGCAATACAGAATAAGCGCCGAGGATTTCTGTCAAAAGGTGTTGTTTTTCTTCACGACAATGCACGACCACACACTGCAAATGTGACGAAAACCCTCCTACGAGGATTTGGCTGGGACGTGTTTGATCATCCTCCGTACAGCCCTGACCTCGCTCCTAGCGATTTTCATCTCTTCTTACATCTCAAGTCTTTCCTTGCCGGTAAACACTTCAACAATGACAAAGAGCTGAAAGAAAATGTTTCCAACTGGTTGAAGACACAGGCGGCAACCTTCTATGAAGAAGGCATAGAAAAACTTGTGCCACGATATGACACATGCCTGCAAAATTTCGGCAGTTATGTGGAAAGGTAGTTTAAGAGTTTTACATTTTCGTCCAATAAATGTTTTTTCTGTATCTGTATACAATTTATTTTTATTACCAAACGGAACTTAGTTTCTGGATATACCTCGTAGTTATTAGAACGTTTTGAAAGATAATCTATAAGAGAGAATTTACAAGAAGTTAAAAGCACATTTGCGGTTTAAGTTCCTTTAAGTAGTCACTGTCAGAAGTTATCATTTCAAAGTCAATTGGGTTTGCTTCAAGTTCTTCCCTTAAAAAGTCTGGGCCATGCCACCAAAGTTGTTTAGAAGAGATGTCCGAAGCATTCAATCCACGTGATATTAGATCAGCCGGGTTTTCATTAGAGGATATATGATTCCATTGGCAGTTCTGGGTTAGTCTCTGTATAATTTTTATTCTATTGCCGATGAACGTCTTAAGCTGCTCAGGGGATCGCTGAATCCATGCTTACACAATGTTCGAGTCAGTCCATAGCAATATTTGCTGTATAGGTAGCGTCAAGGAATGTAAAACCTTTTCCAGGAGCTGTGACAATAACACACAAGCACACAATTCCAAACGAGGAATAGTGATTGGTTTCACCGGTGAAACACGGGATTTGTGCTGCACAAGAGTCTTGTAGATACATCCTCTTCTGAGATCGATTGAGCATATAGTACAGCACCATATGCTGCTGTTGAGGCGTCGGCAAATCCATGGATAATAATTCTGCCTTTTCCTATTACGAGTCGAGGGACATGGATATTTTGAATAACTGGTAGGGTAGACACGAAGTCGTTCCATTCTTTAGCTATTGGATTGGAGAGAGGTTCCTCCCATTCTAATTTGAGAACCCAATGTTTCTGTAATATTAATTTGACCTTAGTTAGAATTGGTCCCAAGAATCCAAGGGGGTCAAATAAACGTGCAATAATGGATAAAACTTCTCCTTTTGTATACGACTCACGGCAGTTCACAACGGTCTTAAAAGAGAAATAATCAAATTGTGGACTCCAAAAGATTCCTAGAGTTTTAATTGTTTTTTGGTCTGATGATTGGCAATGGAAATCCCAAGATTGCTCTTCCTTTGGTATTGAATTCAATATTTCTGGAGTATTGCTACACCACTTATGTAGGCTCATACCCACTTTTTTAAATAAACTAATTAATTCTAATTGTAGTTTTTGAAATTCTTGAAAGTCTGAACTACCTGTTAAAATATCATCCACATGTAAATGTCTCTGATTGTAACTGATGCAGCCAAAGGATAATGTTCTCCTTCGTCCCTAGCTAATTGCTGAATGGTTCGGGTAGCAAGATAGGGTGCACAAGTAGTCCCGTAAGTTACAGTGTTGAGTTTGTAAGTTTGTACAGGACCACACATCAACACTGTCTTTCCATAAAATCATCTGCAATTTTCGATGACCGGGGTTAATTAAAATCTGTCTAAACATTTTTGAAATATCCGTTGTAAAGACAAATGTGTGCTGCCTAAATCTCAAAAGAATTGAAAATAAATCTTGCTGCAAAATCTCGCCTTTACACAAAATGTCATTCAAAGAAAGACTTGATGTTGTTTTTGAAGAGGCATTAAAAACTACTCTAAGCTTGGTAGTTTTACTATCGGGGCGAAACACTCCATGATGTGGTAGAAAATAAGAAATATTTGTTTCTAGGGGGTCAGCTACTAATTGCATGTGATTTAAATATATTCCTGTAAGAACGATTTATAAAGGGGTTGTAATTTATAATGTTTCGAGAGTTTTTTCCAAAGTTGATTCAAACGAACTTCAGCCAAGAACCCTGAACTACCTAAACAGTATGGATCTTTCTTAAGGGGTAATTGTACAACATAGCGTTCTTCTTCAGTGCGATAATGAGTGTTTTGATATTGGGTTTCACAAATTTCTTCTTCTAAACAATTTTCTATTGAGGATTTATCTACCTTTTCAATTTCCCAAAATGCTTGCAATTGTTGATTAAGATTATCTGAATTTATTTCCGCATTAATAGCTAAGCCACAATATGATTTTTCCTCAAATTTATCGAAACTCCCTACAACAATATACCCGAAAACAGTCTCTTGAAACAGCCATTTTTTGCATGGCGATCGAAATTTATTGGGTCTTAACAATTCAAAAAAGAGCTCGCCCCCAATAAGCATATCTATTTCTCCTGGTATACCAAAATCTTTATCCGCGAGATCAATGTTCGAAGGAATGTTTACTTTAGTTGCATCCATGCGATGGATAGATGTTGTGGTAATATACGGGACGATTAATAGTTCTAACGGCGTTGAAAAGTTTCCATTTTTATTTTGAATCACCGTATTTACCTTTTGTTTAACTCTAAGGGTTATTTCACCTAACCCCGAAATAGACGCGTTTACTTTTTCAGAGGGAGTTTATTAGCCAGCCGTTGCCAAATGAAGGAAAGATGAGATCATGAGTCTAAAATCGCTTTGCAGGGGAAAAGCTGATTCTCTGCCCCCCGAGGTAAACCATTGCAGTCGGGAGTAAAATATTTTTTTCTCCCACACAATTCGAAAACGTATTAGAGTGATCTGGGGTTATTGATAGTTAGTTTGTTAGCTAATGTTGTGGAGAGGGGTAAAGGAATCGCTTCAAATATATGTAACGATATATGACTTTTTTTTACAAACGGAACAAGAGTTTTTCGATTTACAATCCTTAATTTTATGATGTTCGTTTAAACAATTGATGCACAAATTAAGGCGTTTTATTTGATTAAATTTATCGGATACTTTCATATTTTGATAAGCGCTGCACTTATAAATCAAATGAGGCAGTTGACAGATTGCACAAGAATTTGATGAATCACTCGAATTAAGAAATATTTTACCTTTATGGAAGGGTACTTGTTTTGGTTTATGAGTAATAGGAGCAGAACGATTAATACTATCTATAGTTTGGCTTCTTTTTTCTAAAAACTTTATAAATGTATCTAATTCAGGAATTTGATTTGAATCAATGGATTGTTCGAGTTGTTTACGAGTTTCTCGATCTATTTTTTTCAGAATGATATTAAGCAATATAAGATCCGATAAATTATTGCGTTCAAAACCTAAGAGTTTTAAAGCTCTGATATTCTTGCTTAGAATATGTCATGGTTCTAATATCTCAAGCTGATTCGCTTGTTAACTTTTCTATTTCTAATATAGCATTAATGAGTCTCAGTAAGGAGACGCTTATTTTCAAATCTAGTTTTTAATGCTGTGATGGGCGATTCAAAGGAATCATCAACTGCTTCAAGTAGTTTGGCATCACCTTGTAATGACGCTTTCAAATAATAAAGTTTTTGTGACTCGCTCAAGTCATTGTTATTACTTATAATGTTATCAAGTTGTGATTTAAAGCTAGGCCATTCGTCGTATCTACCTCTAAATACCGGTAAAGGTATTTCCGGATGTTTTATTTCTAATTTCAGTTTAGAATTAGTTTGAGATATTGCATTTTCATGATTATGAGCAGAACTAACAGAAGATTTAGCAATTAAAGAATTGAGAATATCTCTAATTCTTACCTCCAGCTCCTCTAGTCTGTCCTCCATACTTTGTATGTCAGCTTCTATCACTTGTAGTTCCGATTCACTAATATCCTTGATATCATAGTACTGATCCTTTAATTCATCAATCTTTCTGTTCATTTCTTGGGAACGTTTCAGTTTAATATCAAGTTTTGTCGGAGTATGATTCCCTGATTCTCTTCTACGAAAGTTTCTATCTTAGTTATGGTGCCTTTGATTGCACGCTTCGAATTATTAAGTTTATCCATTTTTTTTCTCCGGTTAGACGCTCCAAAAATGTAGTGTTGTTTTACAAATGTTCGTTGTCAAATGCTGGTTCGTGTTTTAACTAAAACGTTTCGACCTTTGGACTGTAAATTTGGTTTATTACGAGATGGTGCTATTCGCACGCTGTTCCAAGATGGAAGCTACAACAACAACAACTGAAGCGGAGGGTTACATCAAAACGTTGGTGGAGGTGCTCAGTCGGCAGATGGCATTCGCGACAAAAAATAGATACAATTACGGACTGAACATTGTGTACATGTGTGTTGCTCTTTTTTATTCTGGTTTCCACCATTTCATATTTACTCCTTGGAAGTTCAGAAACCTGCCTTACATTTTCAAGAATATAGGGAATATTTAAATGAAAGGAGTGAAAAATACTGCAAGGTGATAGAAGCCGAAAACTTATCTTATACAACTTTATACCAAATTGAAAGGTTAGTAATTATAACACTGCATATCATTTTTTTTGGACATTAGATATTAATTTGAATGTAAAAGTATTGTTATGTTACTTTGGAAATTTCAAATCAAACAAAAATATGGATTATATACATTCTTGACTTATAAATTAAAAGAGTACTCTGAAAAAAATTTCTATTTGTGTTTTATAAGAATTTTGTTTGATTGAGATACTAGCTGATGTTTTTTATTAGACTAAATGTATTTATTATTTTAGTCTTTTAAAGAATATTTGTTAGTGACTATTCAATGGACATCATTGCATTTGTATAGTTGCTTTAAAATTAATATTCATTTTCATTGTACTAATATTGTGGATGTTAATTATATATGTGTATATATAGTGTTGAAATTTTGTTTGAAATAGAAATTTTCTTTTGTACATGAATTTTTCATTTGACTGGATTACATAACACAAATAATTGTAATTAATACATTGGAATAACTTATGAATTATTCATGAAAGTTTTTCAGGTTACCATAACCTTAAAAAATAAGTACAAAATTGAATGTGAACTAAGTTATTAAGAATTAAAAATAGATTATATTTACCCTTGTTTGAAAGACAATGCATTAAAATCACTACAGAAGTATTAGAAATCATTCAGCGATATTTTTTACTCTATATCAGTGGTCTTCAAACTGTGTTCCACAGAACGCTGAGGTTCCGAAAGTCAATAAAAAATCGAGAAGAAACAAATATGTATGCAAAATGGATTAATGTTCTCTATGAAGTTTGTACAGTTACAAGTATCTAAAGCTCATCCTATTCATTAAAACTGAAAATTTTACTCATATATAATTTTATTTTACTTTTAAAACTTTTATTATAATAAAAGAATACTAAAATGTGTTGTATATTTATATATATTTCCTACTAGATTGCGAATATTCTGTTTCCTATCTCGGGTTCACAAGAATTTTATACTCATTAATCAGCACAATGTCTTGCAAAACAAAATATTTTCAAATGAAAAATGCACCTTTTTACATTTGTGGAAAACACCTATAATGGTGGAGTGAGTGAATATTAACGTTCAGCTACATGAGGGCTTTTAGCGACAGTCCTCGTAATTTTGAACTATGGTCAAGGACGACACTTGAGCTGGAACTCCCTCTCCTAACTACCCTTAATGGGAGGACGTTTAAGCTCTCGACAGATTTAATGTGCATCGTTTCCCTACACGGCGGGTCCTTAGTGGTACTTGGCTTAAACTCGGGACATGCCAGCCACGATCCAATGCCTTGACCACTAGGCTGCCGTGGCACTATAATGAGGGAAAAAGAACAAATTATCCACAGAGTTGATGTTAAAATCTAAGAAAGGACAGCTGTTAAATTTTAGGTTGCAAAATACACAGGATTTCTCACACAGCAATAAACATTTTAAGACCATTTAAAACATCGTGTTCAAGTGAAATATGTTTCTCAACGTAAGAAGTGGCTACAAAAACAAATGAAATTCGGAACACACATTTAATGCGATTGCTTTTAATCTCAATAGACCAAAACTTCGAAAGTTTGTGTAAAAAACACTTGCATATATCCCAGTTACTAAATATAATGCATGGGTACGTAACACTTGAATCGCAAATTAATATTATCAATGAGTAAACTACATTAAAAAAATAGATTAGAATTTTTTTAATTCCCTTAACATTAAGTACCTATAACATGTTGATATACTTTAAATATTATTTTTGGGATATATTCTTCGAAGTATGTATATGGAATGGGGTTCAACGAAAACACTTTCTAGTTCTAAGGATTCCAGGAAAGCACCTTCAAATTCTAGGGGTTTTGTGAGTTGAAATTTTGAAGACCACTGCTCTATATCAGTTAATATAGTATTTTCAGGTACTGAAATCACAGGTTGCCAAATTTTCTAATCAAACATTGATAATTTGATTTCTTTTAAATGCCTCATTTTTGTGTTAAGCCAATTGCACAAATTATTAATAAACCAAATATTTTTTTTCGTTATTTTTTTAAATATTTATTAGGTCAAATATTAGTACATACTAGTTATATTAAATTTCCATCAGAGAGAAATATTTTAAATTAGTACTGAATGAAATTGAGAAAAGTATCAATGATTTTTAACTTGAAATAGTTACTTTAGATACTAATCTTGGTTACTTTTCGTTGTACTTAAGGATGAAATAAGTCTCAGAAATTTAATATCCTTAACTTATTTATTTGAAGACAAGTAATTCATCTCATGGAATTCCAAAAATACTTTTACAAGGATTTAATCTTTTTAATTTCGTATAAGAACAAAACTTTTTGTAAAAAACATATTTTATAAGTAAAACTCAAGAAAACACAGAATGTACATATTATAACTTTGGGGGGGGAGGGAAATTTCTCAAACATAATTTTATGTAAATTTCTAGAAATACATCATTAGAATCTTATGCAACCTACTTTCCTAGAGAAATGTTCTTATTTCTTGCATCTTCAATATAAACATTTTAGATTAGTATTGAAGGAAGTTATATAAATAGACAAATTATATTTCAAAATTGGATAACTTGCTTCACATATACTGAATTGCTTTTTTGGGAAAAAAACTTGTCTTTAAAAAACTTGTTTATTCTTTTGTAAGCTAGTAATTTACCTCCTAAAATTTCAAAAGAAATGCTTTAAAATAACAAACCATATTTCTTAAACAAAAATGTACATAAAATCTAATTTTATATCAAGTAAATCCTCTCCAAAAAAAATATGTATAATCTACTCTAATTTTCTACTCACTCAAAAATATATATTTTTCAAATGTAAATTTTCTGGAGGAGTACATCTCCATTAGAATTTTGCAGTACCTACTCTCCAGCATTATTCCTCCTGTTATTTCGTATTTATAAGGAAGATTAATGTTTTCAACTTTTTTACACTAACTAGGATTGTTGAAAATTATGGATTTATTGCAAGCATTAGTATATTATATTGAAGTATTTGCATAGGATATTTTCTTTTATGAAAATACAAATGCAAGAAATTTAAAATTTTATATGAACACTAATTATACAATGTTTGAAAAGAAAAAGATATCGAATTTTTTATGCTATGAACTGTTACAAATGATAATTTATTTAGATTTTAAGCAATTTAGAAGCTTTGATTGCAACTTTGTGATGAAGCATTTTTTTAACTAATTACTTTTAAGACCATTGTTCTGTTATAGAAACTTCTGTGAAAAACACTATAACAAAAATTTATTTATTGGGGATGAATTTACACACATTTTTTTTTTTTGCTTATTTTGTATGATAATGAAAAAATATTCCAAAAATGCATCAAATGTTTAAAAATTTTCTTTCAAAATCAATAGAACTCTAATACTATTTCAAACCACATAAACATAAAATTTAATTTAATCATCCTAAAAGTCAATTATTTAGAAAATTATGATACATTTAAGCTTTTTTAAAAACTAATAGAAATCTTGTTGCATCAATAAATATATCAAGTTTTATTCCTTTCCTCACATATTCGCGTTACTACTATAGCATTACTTCTCAGATTCTTACTGTTCAATGATCTAAGATTCTTCCTGCGACTCAATCAGCTAGCTATATTCTTCCTTTCACATCTATACTATCAAATTTATCATGATTATATCACATATATGACTTCATTTTTTCCTATATTCTCTTATCCCCCTTTTTTCGCAAAAATCCCATTTAAATTTTTATTTTCTAATGATTTTCCTGCCCTCAACACTATGTTTGAGTAATCCGGAATCAGTGTTGAGCAATTCTTTAATAGCGGACTACTGTTTTCCAGCAGGATGCCCATCTTTTGTTTCCCTTATGATCAAATAAATAAAAAAAAAATGTTCTGTTTTCAAGCAGTCCACACAAATCCCTTTTCCCCAGAAAAAATATATGTTCGCGGAACAAATAATCAAATAAATAAAAAAAAAAAAAAAAAAACAGTAGCAGTCGTGGGACTGCCGATAGAAGTGAAAACGGAACTATTAAGTTGAGAGTAATTAAAACTATATGCAAAAATTATATGAAATTTTTTATGTTTTATTTATTAGTTACATATGATGGGTTAAACAAATCATGAACAAAATATAAATACAAAGTGGTTGAAAAAATAATTAATATACAATTATCTTAATTATACATAGTATTTATATTTACACGAATTTCAATGAATTCAAGTTTGAACATTATTTTCATTATTTACATCATTGTCATCATTAATTTCGACAATACTTAGATTATCTGTTCGTTCAATCATTTCATTGTATTCTAAAAAAGATACAATAGGTTTATGGTAACTGAAATAAGAAATAAAAATGTTTGATTGAAATTTATCTAAATATCGTATAAAAACAGCATCGATAGTCGTTTTATACTTTGTTGTACTGACTTTTCGATCATTAGACATAGTCAAACCTAATGTTTCATTCAAAAATTCAATTAATGATAAATTTTTGTCATCTGCGAAGTTAATATTAAAGTCTCCGCTTAATATCATAGGTATGTCGTCAAATTTTTCGCCAAATCTTTTTTCGAGTAATTCAGAACCTTCTTTTTGTGTAAATCATTAAATTTTCGAATAAAAATTGTTCTATCTGTTGCATAGATTTTCAGGAGATATATAAACAGCAACCATTAAAATGTATTGTCCATTTTCAGAATTGCAACGAGCAACGCATATTTCGCCTATGTCTGAAACATTAATACCAATCCCTCTAGTGAATTTAGTGTGGATGTCCATGTATGAAGTGACAATGTGTGATGTATCTTGTGCATGTTGATAAATAGCTACTCCTGCTGCTGGAACTTCAGGCCTTTTATAACTTGCAACAAAATTGAAATCTGGAATATGAATTGGTTCTTCATTTTTCATACGAGTTTCTGACAAAAGTAAAACATTTGATTTTTTTACAATAGCATCTATTTTTAGATCAGTTACATGTGCATGTAAACTTTGGCAATTGAATGAAAATATAGATAATCCTTTCTTGTTAGAAATGAATTCAAGAAAAGTTTGGGTGACTGTTTGTAGTGTATTGTTTTTCAATCTTTTTTAATTCTAATGTTAGATCTTCTCGATGACTTGTTGATCTCTTAAGATGTTTATCTGATTCTGAAGCATTTAAAGGTATTCCTGATCTACCAATCCAAAATTTCCAGCTGTCTTCAGTATTTTCTTTAGTAACCATAAATAAACCTTCAATCTTCGTCACTCTGGATAAAGCTACGTATACCAATTCTCTAGGATGTTTGCGATCATATTCGTAAACAATAGCATCATAAGTACCTCCCTGTGATTTGTGAATCGTCATTGCCAAAGCAGAAACAAGTGGAAAATGTTTTCGTTTCGCTATTATGGTTTTATTATTATTGAGTGCTACTGATGATGTTTGAGAAGTGATGGGCACATCATCATCATCAAGATTGAGGCGTGCACTGAGATTTCTTAATTTTGTAGCTTGTTTTCGTCCACATGATTTTGGAAATTTTAACCAAATTCTTATAATATCACCATTCTCATCTCTCTCTACATGATACAATTATCAAAAAGCGTCCCAACGCGCACATAATACAGTCAGAAATAGTCGATGTATTAGTGTATACGTGTACACAGGCTATTGCGCGTGCGCTAGTCTGGCTCTCCATAGCTATAGATATACTATTATCATTAGCATGTCGGTGACGCGAACCGAGGATTTTACCCTCTACCAAAACGCTCAACGCGACTAAAGAAGTTTTCACTTCAACAAAGCACGTATTTTATATCTAACAAATTACACAAACAAACAATAACTTCGTAAAATTGAATTTTACAATAAATGAACATATTTCATAAAATCTAAAATTATTATAACATTTTTTTTAATTTTCCAATTTTAAAATCCACGAAAAAATTTTATCAAATAACTAGAAATCTATTTTACCACGCTAGTAAGATAAATCTTATACCGTAATAATACTCATTTCATGATGAAGAGGTTAAATATTAAAAACATAATTAAAATGAATAATGCTAAATTTTAAATACAAATATTCGTACAAATATTAAAAATGTTTAAAAAATATATTCGTTGTTTTCATTATTCATTTATCTGTATAAAAATATTAATATGTTTCATACTCACTTTTATACTGAAGTCAATGAATTTAAATTCAATAAATAAACAGTAATCCTTCAATTAAATAATTACAATAATAGTCAAATTAAAAATTCACTTAAATAAACAAAATCCAGTACACACAAGTTGAACTTCCACGTGGTCAATTTAACTTTACTTATGTATATAACTACACTCTAATACTTAATGTACAACGCGTCACATTTACAATTACAGATGTACTGCTACTATAACGTATTGGTGACGTGACTCACAAAATTATACTTATCGAAAAAGCGTCCAACGCGCACATAATACAGTCAGAAATAGTCGATGTATTAGTGTATACGTGTACACAGGCTACTGCGCGTGCGCTAGTCTGGCTCTCCATAGCATGTCGGTGACGCGAAACGAGGATTTTACCCTCTACCAAAACGCTCAACGCGACTAAAGAAGTTTTCACTTCAAATAAAATTAAGAGCTCGATTCCGCGAGCAATATTTGTGTATTCACAGAAAGAATGAGCAATTGCTTAGGAATAAAAAAGGAAAAAAAAAAAAAAGACGCCAGTATCCGGTTTAAATGGATTATCACAGAACATAAAATGGAAATTAAAAACAATTATTTCAAACGAAGATAGCAGTTTTGCTGAACCAGTAGATTTCTTGATTGTAGACAAAATAACTGAATTTACACCCCCCTCCTCAAGTTTAGATATTTCCAATGTGGAAATTCAAAAAAGTTTTTAACGTTAGCTGACAAATCGTTTTATGAAGCAAACGAAGTTCACGCTTTGATTAGCGCTGATATATATTTTTTTAAAGTTTTAAAACAGAATACGTATAAAGTAAATGTAGAGTTTTTTTTCAAAGAAAGCGAATTTGGGTGGATTGCGTGTGGTAAACTTAAAGACAAATTAATAAACAAGGACAGTGTTTTTTAGTAAACAATGACTCTGTTCAAGATACTTTAAAATTATTTTTTGATTTAAAGGGTTTGGGGATACGAGATGATCCAGTTCTTTATGAAGGGTATCAAGCTATAGAAATTTTTAAAGAAACTACTGAATTCGAAAGAGGCCGTTATATTGTACAACTTCCCTTTAGAAAATCTTATAAACAACGTTTCCAAAATTTATGGAGAAGATTTGGTCATGATTCGGAATTATATCAGTGATACCGTGAAATCATTCGCGATTACACAGAACAGGGTATTATATTTAGAAGAAGTTAAAACTGAAATTATACACGGATAATGAGTTAAAAAGACCTGTATATTATTTTTTTTACCTCATCAGGCCGTAAAAAAGACGGTCGCTTAACATCCAAAACAATTGTGTTTGACACTGGAAGTCATCAAAATAATGAACTCTCATTCAATGATTGTTTATGGCCAGGAATTAATTTAGATCCGAATCTCTTAGACATATTAATTAATTTTTTGATTGAATGCAATAGCCTTTTGTTCTGATATTAAACAAGCT
>BMAU01013969.1:0-155353 GCA_019973935.1 Trichonephila clavipes
AATAAAAAGTACATAAGATCCTGACCAGAGACAAATGCAACGTTGTGTCAATATTTCAGATTAATCCATGCAGAACTTTTTGAGTTATGCGCGCATACACAAACCAACACAACATTTTTATATATATAGATATATATATATCTATATATATATATGTAGGATTTTCCGTTTGAAACATTTTGAGTCATATCCTTTTCAGAGGACCATTAATGTCAATTTTATTTATTAGTACATTCCGAAGCAGCTCCGTCTAGTGAGCTTTCGTTGCTCCGGCTTGAATAATTTTTCGGCAGAGGCCAACTAATCACCGCCGGTTCAACACGTCACGTCTTTATCACATTTCGCGCTCTGAGCAATACCACCAGTCCTAACGTCCAAACATGAGAAAGGTAATTAATTTCCCCGTCTTCTATAGGTATAACTCAACTTTCAATTAACCTAATTCCTGCATGTCTTTCTCTTTGTAAACATTTCCCTTTAAATTTAAATAAATTATTTTTTACTTAAATGAAGTATCTGTGTTTAAATGACTTTGATTCAATTAATTTATCACTCACCCTTAAATACTTACCCCTAGACAACCACCTCGCCAATCTAAAATCCCGTCTTCTGAAGAGTCTGATTTTTATTCGAAGATTTATTCGGACTCCCACAGAAATAATTGGGGGATCGCCCGGGATTTGATTTCTAAAATCTTCTCTAAAGAAATAGTTGATGAACTCATCACCTTCTTCTTTGAAAAAAAAAGCCATTTTTGGCTGCAGGCCTAAATTACAAACGGACTGAATCGAAAATGCGCGGATTGCCTCTCATAACACACTAACATTTAGGTGAATAAAACGACTCCTGGAGTCACAACTCAAGAGCTACATCTTCGCTCGCAGAAAACACGTTATTTTCTGCCGTGTACAACAACTACAAGAGCTTCATAAGTCCAGTGTATATTTTAGGATTATCAGTCAATACGTCATCTAGTGAATCAGGTACTGAGTTGTTTTTTTTTTTAAATGTTGTAGTTGACTTCTCATGAAGTATTTTATATTTTTAAATATCATGTGTGTTTTTCTGAAATACTATTTTTCTATTTGTGTATAGAAATCGTATCAATTAAAATTTTCTACAAGTATATCTTTTAAAATATTAAGAAAGTGGTACGTAATATTCGTTTTTTTTTTCTATTTGCATCTCATTTAATAACGAATTGAATTGCATTTCATATGTGTACGAAAAGTGCGTCATTGAACTTGAACTAAGAAATTAATGTTTCTTCCATTCCTGAACATTTTGTAATTTGGATGACTCACATAGTTTAACATCTTTTTCCCACAGCTGTGGTGTAATAAATTACTCATTCCAGTACTTTGAGAAGAACTTTCTACTAAATCATTTTGCTTTTCATTCAAACATTTCTTTATTTTTAGAATTGTTGAAAGATTATACATGATCTTATTTTTATGGTGTATTTTATCATTCAATATATAAGTATTTTGAGTTCATTTTGACAGAATTATTATATTTTTTATTGAAACATGTGTTTAATCTTAGAATGTGCTGACGATATCCTAAAAGATTTTATTTTTATTGGTGTAATAAAAATATATATGAGATTTTTCTTAAAGTGTGACTAACTTCTAATTGTTTGTTTTTTTAGCAAAGAACTTTAAATGATTAACTTTTTCATATCACAATAAACTTAATCACAATTTCTAAACAAGATTTATATTAATTTATTTTTTCTTTCAAATTCGTTTTGCCTTTATTTTAATGAAATGAGATAACTGATATATCAAATGGTTTAAAATTAAAGTTTTGTTTTTAGTTGAATTTAATAATTTGACTATTTCAAATTTAGCATTACGCATTTTAGCTCGCACTGTTGTCTTTACACGTTACTAGTTTAAAATATTTCTAAATAAACAAAATGTGAATGTTTTAATGTATATTTAGTGTATTTTGATGCAATATCATTTTAACTTGAGAATTTTTGTAAATACAAACGAGAATTGTCAATAGCAATATCATTGTTTTGAACGCGTGACAATTTTGTTTATTCCTTTGGTTACTATCTAAAATTTAATTTAAATTTTAAAATGGCGTATCTTGGCAAATGTGGACGCGAAGATTTATTTGTCCTAGCCACGGAATTAAATTTAGAATTCGATAAATTTATGACCATCGAGACACTCAAAGATATAATTATTGGTAGTGAAAATTATGACGAAGAACTGACAAAAAACATACATTCAACGATTGTTTAGGATTGCAAAGCCAGGGAGAAAAAGCAAGAAGAGCAAAAAGAAAAATTACGCATTGAAGAGCAAAGAGAAAAATCACGCATTGAAGAACGAAAAGAAAGATTACGCTTTGAACAATTGAGGTTAGATGAGCAAAAACGCAAAGATGAATTTGAGTTGGAAAAGTTAAGAATCCAAACACAATCCAAGTTAGGCGCTGATACATCTAAAGAAAGTGATACTAAATTTCTCGTCAAAGAAGTTTCAAAGTTTATACATCGTTTTGAATTGAAAGAAGACATTAGTCTTTATCTAAAATTATTTGAATGACAAGCGCAGAGATTAAATATTGATCAAGAAAACTGGGTTTCTCATCTGTTAGGCTTATAACCGACGGAAGTATCTCACATCATAGTGAGAGAGCCTGACGATAAAGCCAACTTTTACGAAAACGTTAAATATTTACTGTTGAAACGCTTTAAACTAACTCCAGAAAAGTTTCGACAACTATTTGTTACTCATCAAAAAGCACCTGAAAGAACATGGATTGATTTTTACCATGAGTTAAACACTTACTTAACGGATGGATAGATGGATTGAAGATATATACTTTCGAGAAGTTATCAGATCTAATCATAACACATCAACTAAAACGAAAAACTCATTTTGAATATAAGAAATATTATCTTGATGAATGGGCAAATATGAACTACCCTGTTCATTTAGCAGAAAGACTAGAATAATTCGAAGACTTTAAAAGGACTCTGAAACAAAAATCTAGCAGTCCATTTGTGAAGAAACAAGAATACAAATCCACAGAAAAGAATCGCAGATGTGAAGCACCGGGAAAATTCAAGTATAATAAGAAAGATAAGATATTTCCAATGTCAACGAATTACAACAAACATTACGAAGCCCCTATTACCAAGTACGAATCTGTTCAAAGATATCAAGACAGCGCGCAGAAAGGGTATTACAACAAAAATTACGAGAGACACTCAAATAACAATGCTTCCAAGCATGCTCAGACGAACTATTCAAAATCGCAGAAATGTAAAGAACCTCCAAAAGAAACTTGCACAATCTTCGTTAAGGAGGGTTTACGTAATAAGAGATATTTTTTAGAAAGGTGAAAACCACGGCGCTCATAGACAGTGGTAGTACCGTAAGTTTGCTACCAGAAAACACGATAGTAAATTGCTTAAACTTAACATCTGATTTTCAAAGATAGAACTATATCTCTACATGGCAGAAATATATACTAAATTTTTACATTCAAATGTCCTGTAATATTTACGAAATGACACCTAATTTATATTTGCTTCACAATTTTTTTCACTGACTATCATAGCGTCTCCTACAAAATTCTCATAGAGACACCAAAACTTCACCAAAAGAAAGATAATTTCTTGAAAATATAAATATATAATCCTGCTTTAAAATTTACAAATATTATTGAATCAAATTGCTTAGATTAAAATAAAACATGAATCATTACTTTAGCAATTAAACTCGTATAACTTGGTAAACAATTGTCAATACTTTTAAAACATTCTTTGTAATTTTACATCTTTAAAATGTTGCAAAAATGTTTTTCATGTTTTAAATTCACAGTATAATTTTTAATCATTCAAAATAATTATTTTGTACATTGAATACTATATATATATATTTTTAATTTTAAGTTCGTTAACTTTTATTAGTCTTGATTGATATTTGCGCCAATCAAATGTTCAAACCATATCATAGTTCATGAGATTGACTTCATCTCCTAAGTTTACGATTAAATTTCATGGACTACAATCTGAAAGTGCGCTCTCACCTTTTTTTTTCAAAATGATATTAGACTAATCGTTTCAATTATGTAACGTAATTAGCATGGTATAATTAAAATTTTCTGAATATTTTTAAATTGTTTAATATTACCTGTTATTGTTTCAACATAAATGTATCCAATTTCCCCAACTTCATCAAAAGCTCATATAAATCACATTTATGCATAATATATATTCAAAAATATGGACAAGGATGAACATATAAATACAACTCAGATACAACCGATATCTGAACGCAACAAACGATAATAAACGATGTTTTATTTTTGTTTCTCTATAAATTATGCATATAGTTTTGCCGCGAGAAAATATTTCAATAAATAATATCATTATAAAACTACAATGTTTCTGATAAAAAAAAGAAAGAAAGACATATAACAATAGTATTGAAAAAATTTGTAAATTTATGATACATAAAATATTATAAGAATGCAGGGATTAAATATACGTATCAAATACAAAAAATAAGAATATAAAGCAACATGAATAGCTGACATAGTCTTCAGAATGTCTTATTTTTAGGTAACAAAACAGTATTAAGATAATATGTCTCACTATTCACAATTTTATCGAACATGTTTCATGTTTTGAAGAATAATTCATTTTCTTGAGGCTTTTTTTTACCATACATGATATGAGAGAAACTTGTCATTGAAATATAGCTCCATTGAAATAATTTATTTTATTTTTATATTAATAATATAATATCTTTCTTTGCTTTACGTTTTAAAGTTGTTTTCTAAAATCTTATACAAAAATACAGTAATTATTAATAATAAATGTAAATTAATTAATAATAATTAATTAATTAATAATTAAATAGTAATATTTAGATTTATAGAGATAAAAAAAAAAACACTTACAAAAACGTGAGCGCTATATTAGTTTTTTGCCCCTCAATAAATTCCATTTATATAAAAGATAAAATATTTTTTTCAAACAAAACATCAAATTAATTTTCAATACTTTTTGAAATTGTTAATCGGTTTTTTATGAGTTTTAATTTTCTTAAAAATACACTACGAAATATACTAAAACGTTTCAATATTTATTTTTATTTTGACTAAATGATAAAGTCCTTACTGCAGAAAAAGGATTTGAATCAATATGCTCCACCATCTCTGCTTGTCTTTTAAGACTTGGCAGTTAAACAAAGATTAAGTGGAGATAGGTTGTGGCAAAGATAAGAATAAGAATGTCACGTAAAGGAACGATAGGCGTCAAGGGACTAAGAAAAAGAGACCCTTTCAGTCCCTTTTCCGGCTCACTGAGAATTTTCAACGCATCCAAATTGTTGTATAACATAGGTTAGATATTGTAATATTAACCTGATAAAGATTTTCTGCCGCCAGATCTGTAAAAGAATTCCCAGAGGATGTTCAGTAACTTTAACCTGAAAACACACATGTAGAGTCTAAATTAAAAAACTCATTATTTTTAAAACTATTTTGTTACAAGATTTAAAACTAAATGATTTTAGTGGGATTAATTCAACTGCAATTTAGTCGTGCAAATCTATATATAATTCGTTAACTATTTAATTATATTTGAACTTAAATCGTATAGCTTATATATTCTTGAAGTGCTATCTTCTATAGGGGCGATTTGCTTAACAGTGAACTTGAATGAACGTCACGCTCAGGAATGTAACTCTTATTCGGCTCTTTTCGTCTTCAGTCGGAAATACGCACTCCTAAAAAGGAAAGGAGGGACGCGTTTCCCCCCACCACTCTGAAAAGGGTGGTTTGTTCACCCACCAATAAAAGTAAAAGTAAAATTCCTAGCTTCGATCTAAGTGGGGCTTCCCCCTCTGACTTCTTTCTAGGGTAGGGGTGACCAACCCATATGACATCACGGGGTACTTCAGAAAAACTTAACTATCCCGCGGACCACATATAAAATGCATATTTTATATCAGTTACAAACATTTTTTGGAGTGAACATTTCAAACAGACTGATATATTATTATTGTTTTTATTTTTTCATGTATAGAAGCATAGATAGAAAAACAAGAATAATGCAATGGTCAAATGGTGTTTAATTTATTTAATTAGTGAGACATCTGTTTCTCAACTCTTTTACTTAATTTTGCAAATCGATCTCAATGCATGTGTATTTGCGTATCGTAATTGATGTTGCAGATTTCCATGTGTTAAGTTTGAGCATGATTTATGTTTGATGAATTTCAATTTAGAAAAAAAAAGAGATTCTCAGTAACAGAAGAAGCGTGATAAAATAATAACTGTTATGGGATTTTTTTTTTTTGTAAAAAAAAAACCCACACTTTTGAAACAAAAAATAGTGTACAAAATAGTAGAATTTTGTAAAGTTGTAATAAACTTCGCGGACCGCAAAATTATTCAAGGCGGGCCACATGCGACCCTCAGACCGCAGGGTGGACACCCCTGTTCTACGGGAATGTAAATGCGGGATTATTTATAAACTTAGTTGAAGCATGAAAATGAAACTTAATATATTTAAAAAATAGACTTATAGAGAAAAAAAATTCCTACACTAAAATTAAACGTAAAATGTAAAAAAAAGACTGATTTTTATAGAACTAAGTAAATATTATTATTATATTAGGTATATTGCAGTGACCTTTAGAATAAAAATCTATTTTCGTAATCTAATCGGAACAGCAATGAACAAATAGTTCTATTAATCACATTACTTAAATATACTTTGAGTCTAAAAAGAAAATTGAAACAATTAAAAATTTATAATAGCAAAATTAAGTATACAGGTATTAAGAAAAAGCTACATTAAATAATTTAAATACAAAAAAAAAATATAATTAATAAGACCTTCCTCGCAGCAGCACCGGATATATTTGTGCAAAACTCCCATACAATGACAAAAGAGCTAATATAAGCCAGATAATATGTGATATAAATCTTCTGATTAAATCCTTTTTTAAAGGTTTTGACCTAGATTCCTCTCTTCCCAATCAACTACCAGCCTTACTATTCATTTGCTCAAACTGATTCATGGATAGAATTGAATATTGTTAAATTACAACCAAAATTCACTAAGTCGGATTGGGTCTTCTGAACAAATTACCTATGATTTTAAGTGGGAATATTAAAGTAGAGTTTTCAAAAGACAAATCAAAACCTTTAGTTGATTTTTTTAAATATAAATTCAATTTAACTATGTCAAAGGATCCAAATGAAGCACGAGGAAGTACGGAACAACGTTTGACGAAGTTTTTTTATAGATAGTTAAATAAGATTTTAAATGTAAAGGATTTATAACCTATTCCAGCTACTATTGTTTTGTAAATCTGTAAATTTGTAAATCTATTGTTTCCTTCATACAATACAATTAATTGCCAAATATGATTGTATATTTCGCTCAAAATTATTGCTTTATGAGTAGAGACATAGGAATAAGTATTTTTATAGGACAATACTAACATCTTCTTGTTTCTTACTTACCTAACTAAACTCTGAAATATCATTACAAAATTTGAATTTATCACTTCTATCGTGTGGTCATAAGCACACACACTTTTTCTTGCTTTTTAATTTCAATTGTTAATAATTTATGTTTATCGTGTTTAATGTAATAAGATACTAATAAATCTTAGGAAAAATTTCTATTAGAATACATTCTTAAAATAAATGTTAATCTTGAAAATTTGAACAAATACTTAGTAATGATAGAAAAAAAAGTTTCAAATTTTTAAATTAATTTATTAGAAAGACCTTTTTTATTCCTAAATTTTCCGTGAAAAAAATTTTTAGTCTATTTTAAATTAAAACGAACAAAGACGCGTAAAAGTGAAAGAAAAGAGGAAATTCTTATGAATAAAAATTTTCTTATATGTTAAACTGTATCAAAATTCTACATTTCAATCAGCTACCTCAACATCTTACAAATTTGACAATTAATTTGTTTATGTCCTGTTCTTTTTTTGTTGTCTTTTTTCGCTTTTTCTTTTGGATACTCTGTCATTATTTGTATAAGAAAGTAAGTCTATTGAAGAAATGTCTATTAAAATATCATTTCATGTAACATTATTCATTTTATTAAGCGTTAATCTGTAAAATTGTCGAATAACCTCGTAATTTTGATTCGAAAGCGGTACGAATAACGTTTCTACTGCATTATTTTGAACATCGTAAAATCCGACGTATAATGCGTACTTTTAACACAAAAAATAAGATCGGAATTTAAGAGTGAGTGTTACACACGCAGGTTGTGAAAATGATAGCTTGAATAATAAAATAAAATAAGAGCGAAGCGAAAAAATAACAATAGATTTTTAAGTAGATTGGAATACTGTATCTTTAAAAGAAATAACATACTTAAAGGGTTATACGCAGATAGAATTTTCAAAAAATCGATTTTCTTAATGCACTTTTGGAATGCGCATATATTAAAGTATATTCTCGGAAAGTTTGAACCCCATTCAGTAAGTATTTTGAATGTTAGAAAGCAGAATATACCTGCATTCACTGCTCGCGCTACTTGTAAGGGCACGTATGAATGTCGTAAAGTCATGCTTTCAGTTCAAACTTGTTAGAATTGTTTGTTTTAGCAGGAATATTTGAGATCCGCAAAATAGCACGCTGTCGGGCGCAAGATTTCGACCGAAATGGGTATAAACGAGCTCGCGTAGTTAAACTTTTAGGTTCCATTGATTAGGTTTTTTGAATTGTGTTTTCATGAATTTTTCTTCATAATGAAGATTCTTTTTTTTACGTAGAAATGCGAGATTATTATAATAGTTCCCAAGTTTTGAAGTACTTTGTTCACAGCCAAAGGTCACATTAAATTATTATAACCAAAAATAAAAGTATTTCCTCTGTCTAAAGTGTTCCGTCATGTCGTAAAGTCATGCAACATTAATTTTGCAGTTCGAAAAACTAAAAGAAAAGATTTTTAGTTTTTTTGTTTTTAAGTTTTTGCCTTATATTTATAATTTTATATTGTTATCTATGAGAAAATATTATTTAAAAAATATAAAAATGTCCTGTAAATGTTTAGTCGCTACAAGCGCTAGCAACAGACACATTATCTTCTTACACCCCTGATTATCCAACTTAACCACCTGATGTTTCTAAGGCTATATGTCGAATTTATGAATAACTTAGCATCGTAAAAGTATGGAAAGGGTATTTTGGTGGATTTACACAAATAATAGTGAGAGTTATAATAAGTTAATATGGAAAATAACTCCAAATAATTAATCACTGTGGCTCTAAAGTTGTTGAAATATCAGCTTACATTGCAACTGGAATGTTTAATAAAGGTACATAATCATTAATGTACTTTATGAGTGCATTATGACGTTCATTAGGTACCGCAGCTCGTGCTTATGTCGACAAAGAGGACACTGCTGAGCATGTAATGATCTCCGAAGCAAAAGCGCATGGGAGCAGGCGAGAAGGATGAATGGCTCGACGACAACACCAGCTGAACTTATTAGAAGCTACCGATACTGCAAAAGGTTCCTCTTATCGCCCTGGAATAGATAACACCATGTAAGTTGATGAAAAAAAATGTAATTATGTGTTAACTACTTCTGAAACTTTAAACGCGTTTTTCTCAAAACGGTATTTTGGAAGTCGGTGATCGGAATTTCTAAGAAATGGCTTAATCAATCGGTCTCAAATTTTTGCACAATCTTTTTGGATATAGTCATCAGGTATTGAGCGAAGGAATAAGATTTTATAAAACCATTACTATTTTTTAGCAATATATAAAAGTGAACAATTAGGTCAAAAACGAAAAATTATTTTCAAATAGACGTCATTTTGTCAAAAATTAAAATTTGTATTATTCATTTGTTAAATATCTGCATTGTTATATCCTTTTAAAGAATCCCCCACATATTTTGATTTCAGATAATCCAAACCACTGAAATGGAGATCACCGCCAAGCATTTTCTTTTGGAGGTCGTTCGAGAAATTATCTACGGGAGCGGTGCACGTCAATATTTTTACATAATCGGAGGGCTATTGTATTCTTGAAAGTAGGCTCTATTTGAATTACTTTCACTTGTAATTGATAAATAAAAATTGTTTCTAAAAAAATTCATAAAAATACGTCTTTTTTTGCCTTGCGACTGCGTATAACCCCTTAATGAACTTAAAAGGGTTGTAGTTCTATAAGTGTACTATTGTTTCAAAAGTATGGTGTAATATGTCGAATATATTTTTACAACACACAATAACATTACATACATACGTTTCAGATTCTTTCGAAAGAAAATAGGGTGCCCATTATATGACGAACATGCGTAAAAGTTAAAAAAATGCAGCTTGAAAAAATAGTTGTCTGTCCTTCGCCAGATTTTACGATACAAGAAAAATCATTTGATTTCCCCCATTTTAATTTTTACAACGGTTTCTGGAAATAGAAGAAAAGAAAGAAGAAAAATTAACAGAAGTAAAATAAATCAAATAATATAGTTTACAAAAAAAATTATAAAAATGTTCTTTTTTTATGCATATGTGCAGTTTATGCATATGCATGTTATGTTTATATATTGGCAATAAATAGAATTAAAAAAATGAATATTTATTAGAATATTTCTATTTACTTCATATTTTGAAGTAGCAATTTCGAGGATGATTTATTCCTTTAATCGTTTTCGATCAAAATATTTATTAATCCATTTCGACATTTCCGAGTTTCAAAAGAAAAAAAAAAAGATAAGATTTCAAATATTTTGTTGAACAAATATAGGAAAGTTCAGTATTTTCTCCAAAATTAAAGCTTTTAATTTAGTCTAGCACCTTAAATTTAATGAGTATTTAGTCTGTTTCCCTTTAGTTACATTAGTTAGAGCTTTATGAATCTGAAAGTAAAAATAAATAAATAAAAAAAAAATTGACTGATGTGCATGAACTTAAAAGATACGCCACAAAAGAGAGCTCTTATTTTTTTTTCCATATTAAAGGATTTTTTTTTCAAAAATGCATCTGTGTTTTTTTCGATCTTATTTCCTATGAAACAAAAACAATAGCTTAAAAATGTGCAAGATCCGCTGAAAATAACTTCAATTTTTATACATAAACTTATACTAATAACAGGCGTACCTATAAAAGCAATTTGGAAATTTTGTCTTTTGAAGGTGTCTCATGTATTTTATAATGGATAGCAAAATTTTTTTTTACCTAAATATTGACATATAATAATTAAATATGGTATTATAATACAGTTGAACCTGTTTTTTGTGCGGAAGATAGGGACCGCATAAAAATAAACGCACAAAAATATTTGAAAATTTCATAAATTCTTACAAAAAACAAACGAATTCGTGGAAATGCTATATAAACACTTTTTTATGCGGTGGATAGGGACCGCATAAAAAAGTCACATTTATAAAATATGCAAATTATCTACGAAATTTATGTAAGAGTACTTCCATAACCCAATAAATATTCAATAATTACACATGTAAACATTTTAAAAACGTATAGTTTCTCATTGTATACACGGATACGTTTTCAAAAACCATATACATAATTCATTGCTACTCATCGTAATCCGAAGCTCTGTAATGAATATGCTCAAAATCACTTTCGTCACTTGCAGGTACAATTTCAATTGATTTTTTTTTGGGGGGGCAACATAAAGTAAGAGATATGTTTTTTGTTTCAATGATCGGGTGGTCAGTTGCTTGTAAATGTCAAGATAATCAGATGTACATGATTGAAACCATTTTTGGATTTTTGTACTCCTTTCTTAATTGGCATCTATTTGATGAAATTGCCTTTCCCAATTGTTGGAAAGCTTAATTCTTGCATATTTTTATCCACTCTCAAAGAATCTGGTTCTTCTTGTCCGTCTTCAAAATCTCTCAAATTACTCATAATGTTACTGTTGAGTGTTTTACTCATAATGTAACGGGCTGTTGGAGTGTTGATAGAAAGCAGCTGAAAGCGCATTGTCGAGACGTTCTTTATAACAAATGAACAGAGCGTCTTGAAGTGCTACAAATCACTGGCGTAACGCACACACCCGCATCACTGGGGAAAGGACTCTAGGGGCCCAAGGCCTGACTTACGCTATGTACGTATTTACCCAATTTATAAAATATTAAAGACGAAAACTGACTTTCAGGGGGGGGGGGTTCCAACATTCTCCGTTACGTCACTAGTAAATAGATATAAAATATTACAGTGGGGGCGCCAAAGCTATTGAAATTCATGCACAATATAAAAGAAAAGACCGCACATAAAAAGTAGCACAAAAATAAAATTTCACAAAGCAAATCACACAAAACGAAAATCGCATAAAAAAACCTCACAAAAGCAGGTTTTACTGTATAATGCATGATAAACAAGACGTAGCAATAATTTAATGATCGCAATAATAATATTCGCAATGTAGGTTACAAATCCAAAATTGACTTTAGTAAAAAAAAATTTTAAAAATTTAAATCTTCCAAAATTTACAGAATTTATTTTTGCATCCGCTATTTGTTTTTAATTGCAGAAAATTATCCAAAATGTATTGAAGGAAATAGTTCAATTTTATATGAATTCCATTTAAACTATACATACACATGAAAAATATATTTATTTGTAGAGAACAACTGTAAATCCAAGGTTCAAACTGTTTATAAAGAAATATAAATGAATTTTCATATCCGTATAAAAGCAGTAGAGAGAGATTGCTAGCATTATCAAAGGAAAGAATTACCTAAGAAATCGTTTTGGTAAATCAGAGAAAGTATGTCATAGATATTCTGAAAAAATCCAATATAAACGTGAAAATAATTCAATACTCCTCTTTTAAACACACATATATAGAGAAAGATAAAAAAACGGATTATTTACTGCTACAGTGCAAAAAGAAATTATAAAAAAGCATCTACCCCTTATTAAAATATCTCGATTTATTTGCTGAAACTCAGACATATTAACATTTAATGTTACGTTTTAGGCATGGCTGATGCTATGTATAACTATTCTATGTATAACTATACTAGAGTCATAAAATGTTAAACATTTCTATCGATAGAGGGTTTTAAAGAGAAAATAACTTGAATTCCATGAAAATAACGAAAACGAGAAGGGAGGAACAATGGCTTGGATGAAAAATGGAGTTTTAAGACTTTTCTTTAAGTTTCAACAGTGACTTGAAAACATAAAAAAATATTAAAAACGAAATTTAAAAGGGAATTGAAGTCATGACTTACTTTTATAGTTTAAGGCATAAAAGCTTCATTTTTATGGTTTTCAGAATATAATGAAAGACGAAAAGTTACAGCATTTTTGGATTCGTTCTTCTCCGCCTGCAATAGCATTGTTCATTGTTTTTCATGGCAGTCATTGTTGTCCATGAATGCATATACAAGTGGTTTTTTATACTTATCTATTAATTGTTAGGTTCAGCTGAAAAAAAGAGGCAAGGTTGTTTGGGGAAAGTAATATTTAAGTAATAAACATATCTTTCTAAAATATCTTGTTACTTTCCATTTTTTTTAAACTAACAGTACTCTAACTAACATTTTCATGGTTTTATCGCCACATATCTTAAATGCAAACCAATTTATTACTATCTTATCTTATTATGTATGCAATATTGTATCATCTGTTAAATTGAATGCCCGATTCCCAATATAAAATTGTTTTCTCTTTTAAATATGCACTCAAGGATCTATAACGAGAATTTAATATACACTGTCTAGAAGAGTTATACTGAAATAATTATGGCTTTCTTGTTGGATTCCTTTCCAATAAAATAAATAATTCAGAAATTAAAACACACATGTTTGATATATATTTTAAATTATAAGTTAATTTTGAGTTACATATACTGCTAAATATAATTTCTGCATGAAACATATCATTCACGAGTTCATGGGGCGACATATGGTTTTTAATGCGAATGAGGGCTTACCTCACATAGCAGTTCTTCTCAAACTTTCAATATTGGCTACCCAATTTTCAATCATAATTTTCATCGCGCCCATCTTCATACAATAACAATGTATTGAATATAATAATAATGTACTTTGAGGTTAAAGCTACAATATGATTTTGATCATACACTGTACGAGTTATCATAATAAGTATTAAACATTTTGTGTATAATATTGCACATGACAAGCCCTTGGGCGTCGCTAGCAATTATTAATCTTGTTCTTAACTTAGTATTGTGGGATTAGTTATCACATACAGTGGGTGATCAGTTAACGAACATAGTGTTGGAACGGATTATGTTCGTTAACCGATCATCGATTCACCATAGACTTCTATGTGAAATCGATTAATTCGTTCTGTAGCCCCTAAAAATTAAATTTTAAAAAAAATGTATAATTTCTTAGTAAGTTTTTTTAAAAAATAATACATATATATAGTCTTGCATATTAATCAGAACTTTTCATTTTTTGCTTATGGGGTGTTGAAGAACATGTCCAACGTCGATTGAGTTTCTCTCTTTTTCAGGATTTTCCGGAAGTAATTAATAGCATTGTCGTTGTAAAGAACCCCAACCCTACTGACATTGGCTTGATTTGGGTGCCATTCAATGCTCTGACAGCCTTCCACTTTTTCAAAAGGTATTTAATGGCAGATGTCGGCATTGGTCTTCTTTTGTCTTCCTCTTGTTTAGAAAGAGACACATTTCGTTGTGTTTCTTGAAGTTTTTCATTCAAAATTTCTTGGAGATCTTCTATTGTTAGTTCATCTCCATGTCTCATTATGAGATCTTCTATGTCATCCTCGTTCAACTTCAATTCCAGATCTCTAGCAGTTGTAAAAATTTCATCCATAATTTAAGGGATGTCTCCCTGATCACATCCAAATATGTGTTCGTTATCCGAACACAAAAATATTTCGTGAAAGTGTTCGTTAACTGATCACCTACTGTATTGCTACAAATCGGTATGCCTTGTTGTCGTGCAAATAGATATTTCTACAGATACCACAAATTTAAACCTGCTAGTACGTAGGCGTCACACTCGTAATCGGTAACTGTAATTTAGCATAAAAACTTTTCTCGTCTGATAAAATGGTCCTTTAAGATCCCAACGTCCTTGTCGCACTAGACCAGAATCATAAGTAATGGAATCGTCTGTGTAGTGTCAAGGACAGTCTTTTAAGAAGACTTGGTACCCTAAAAATCACAAACCTATCGTTTTTTTTATTTTCATTTAACCTTATTCTTTGCATTATTATCTTTCGATTGATATATCACTTGTGCATGTCGGAAAGTTATAAGTTGAATAAAACTTCATTTGAAAACAAATTAGGCAATTCAGCCACAACCCCTTTTTAGAAAAAAAAAGCTAAAAAATGCGTTATGATAAAAAAATCTATTTTATACATAGAAATAATAACTATAAAAAAGAATGTGTAGTATTAAAAGCAGAATATTTCCGAGGCAATACAATAATGTAATTTTTCTTCCTTGTGAAATGCGTGCATGTAAAAATTTTAAATTAAGGCATTTTATATTAATAATTTTATAATTCCAGTTCTTATTCCTGATATATTTTTCATACAAATGTAATACTTTAATATTATAAGAAGAAAAACAGCTAAAATTTCTGTAGTGACAGAAGAAAAAAATTTGTTTTTTTTTTTAAAGTTTTTCTTGAGTTTTCTTGTGCAATTAGTACTCTAAAAGTTGATCATTTATAAAAATGTGTGCGTTGAAAACATATGAAAATGCAATTATTTTAAAGAAAAACGTATAAGTAATATCTTAAAGTGGTATTTTAAGTTTAATTAATTTTATAATAATTATTTTTTCAGAATTATAAACTTTAAAGTGGTTTTTCTCAGTTTGTGTTTTTCGAAACCTTAGTGCATTCAAAATGCTACTCCTTCGACAATTATTTACCAATCACTTCAATTTTTTTCCTGCGTGTTAAAAATAAAGGATGTGATAAAATTAGGGATCCGTTTTGCTATAAACTGAATACTTTTTTTAAAAGAAAATAAAATGTAAGACTTGTTGGCTTTTTCGTTGATTTTTAGCCTGTATATCAACATTTTATTTTTTTTCTCGAAAACGAATGAAGTTATTCTAAAATCGATCTCTAAAGTTGTTAAGAACATCCATAAGAAAAGTATAAAAAAATTTCAGGTCAAAAATTAATTTTTACAACAGGAGTAGGATTTTAAAATTTTCCCAATTTTCTTCAAAAAATTAAAATTTTTAAAATTGTGTGAATAATATATGAAAATTTCCATCTGGTAACATTTTCTTGAATATAAACATTGTATAAAATGTTAAAATATAATTTTTAAATACGTAAATAAAGAAGTTTGCTTAAAGGTTGCCAAGTCCCCTTAATGCGATGACACAAATGAAACCCAATAGCAAACAAGTAACGGGTAATGGTTCTGGTCTATATTTATGCATCAAATGCGCCTTGCATGGGCTGCTAATTGAAGTAACGTGCTCGGTAGTATGTACGCCAATGTAGCTTGATAACTTCGCTATGGCTGAAAGAGAGTGGTGATTATTAGAGAGTGGTAGTTAGTTGTGGATAGATAGTAGCGTCAGTAAAATATTTATATGCCTTGAAAATAAATGTTATAATTATATTTAAAATATATATGTATGTATATTCCTTCATTGAAAATATATTCAGAATTATTAGGGATTTATGTAGTAAAAAATGCATGTTTTTGTACAATTTGTGATATTATTCTTGTTACTTATGCCACCTAATTGACAGTAAAAATAAATAAATGTCCGCGAAATTTATCGTGGAAAAAGGGCTACATTTAAGTTTGTCTTTATCCGTAGGTTAGAGCAACAAGCATGTGGCAGTGCGATTTTGCTCGATCCCTCCCCAATTTTAAGGGAAGAAATCTTGGAGGTTGTCAGGGCCTCCCACCTCTCTTCCCCTTCCACCAACCTCACAAGAGGACTTGCGGCTCGATGGCTGTTTAGAGTCCACCCATGCCGCGAAGACACTGTACATATACAAGCAGTAATGCCTTCTCTGGGATTCGTACCCAGACCCAACGGCGCACTAAGCGTTACTAACAACTATACTGGATGGATGGTAGTACAATTTTTTAAAAGTAATTACTAAATGTTGTGGTATGAACTCTTCAGTATATTATTAATTAGTATCAAAAGATAGGGCTTCTATTAACTGCTACCTTTCTTTTTAGTTATTTTTGTAAAAAAAGTAAGAAACATATTTTGTAGATCGATAAAAATAATTCGGGAATTACATCTAAAATTAATTTACGATATGCTTATTTACTGTCAATTGATTAATTAGATAGTATTATTAACCGATCGATCAAGCTACTTTATCCTTCACAGACCAGTCTCGCCAATTCAAATTTAAAAGTGTTTCCCCGGTAAATCTTTTTACGAAAAACTCAGATTTAGTGGAAACTCTTCGACACACTCAATTAAGCACGTGAACGCGTACTTTTTGATGAGCATTTCATTCATTAAACTTAAGAGAGTTAATCTCTGCATTTCACGGTAAACGTTTCAGAGTCGTTAATCAACAGTTTTTCTTAAATAAAAAGTACAAACTGTTGAAAACAGATGTGATTTTATGATCCATCATATGCTATTTTAATGGCTTATTATGTGGACATAAAAGTACCCTTACGTTTGGTTTGCCGTTTTTATTTTTTGGGGTATTTTTTTCCCTTCATTCTGCAAATATCCTTTAAATTGCTCAAGAGAGCAAGGCCTTTATTTTATGTGTATTCAAGATTGAAATATTTACAGAGTACTGACGAAAAAAAATTAAACATAAATTTTGTTTTTAACCTAAGTATTATTCATATCTTAAAATGGTTTAATTGTTTTATTTTGATAAAAATAAACCAAATTGATTATTTTATACCTTAAGGCATTATTATCAATAAATATAAGCATTAAAGTCTCGTGTCTGTATAGCGAAAGGTTCAGAATTGGTTATCATTGATAATCTTAAGTGAAAAAAAATATTTTCGGTTAATGCACCTAAGGATGATATATAGCATTATTTATTTAAAAATATAATTTTAAAATGAAATAATGCAATAATTTTAAGTGGTTTTTTTGATTATTGAAATATTTTTATAGACTGGTAGGATAAGATGTAGGAAGTGTGTGTGTGAACTGATATTAAATAAAAAATCAAATACGATTTATTATAAGTTTTAACTCTAATTTCTATCTCCTTTTTTTAATAACGTACTAATATATTCTGAAGTGCTTGTATCTCAAAAATATTATAAATCATTTGCTTTCTAAATGTGTTAAATATTAAAAATAAGTTAAATCACATACATTAAGTAGATTTTTTAAAGAAATTTTACCACTGAAATTATAACACATTATCATAATATTATTATTAATATATCTTAACACTTATTTAAAAAAGTAATGCAATTAAAATAAAACCTATCACGAAAATAATTTATTGTTTTCATTATTAAAAATAAAAAGAAAATTTCTCTAAAAATACTCTCGAAACACACATATTGTACATTTCTAAGCATCTCAATTCAGCACAAACACAAATAGACACACGCACCAACATTTACAACAGTCACAAAAGCATTACTTGTTCAAACAAGATAACTCATTTTTTTATAAAAAGCCCAGATAATCGGGTGATGCAAGATTGCATCATACGTAATTTAAAAAACTCTGAAGTTTTAATATTATTTTGAAGGAATTATTAACTTATATTTTCAAAGTATATCCCGTTACATGGATAAACTAAAAAATAATTTTCACGCGAAGTCTTTCAGGTCTGAAGGTCTTTATGGATTAAAATCGCCAACAGAAAATTTACATGAATTATTAGATTAATAGTTCTACTACATAATTAAAAATATCCCAACACCAGTATGCCTTGCATTTTTCTCAAAGAAGTAAACTCTAGTATTAGTATTGGTATATTTTAAAGCAAAACTACTAGTTTTCCGCCGTGGAGAAGACTATTCACCAGTTTTTGAAAAATTTAAGAAGGAATTGAACGTCATTCTTGTTAGGTCAGCACTTCCACTGATTCGAGGCATCACAGTCTACCTCGTGATCTGTTTTAGTTCCTCATACAATTGTTCTGTGAGATTAAATCTGTGGTTTTCAGCAGACTAGGCCAATTCTTGAACATCACCTTCAATAAATGAAACGTTTTTTTACAGCCCATGAAACGCAAAAAGAAGCCTAATCTTATTAAAAAGGAATGTACTCTCTCCTAACCATTATCATAATGTACGCCATCATTGACTTCGAAAGAGTCGAGATTGGCTTCCGTTTTACGAGATCTCTGAACAGGAATCAAATAACTCAAGCTAAACCATGACAAATGTACTCAGACCTGTGTGCATGTACTTTAGAATTCTAGTTGCAAATTCAAGCTTTTCATAGGGTAATATGCACACCCAGACACTATTATTGAATTGCTACGCAATATGTCTTTATTTGTCACTCAAAAATAGTTGTCACCATTCTCCAAGACAACTGGGTTGATCGATATTTGCAACATTGCATATAAGTAACGATTAAAGTAGGCTATGGCAATGTTTACCTTATAAATAGGAGTTCGTTCATGAGAGCCAAGATTTTGAAATTTGAAGTGAATAGTAATTATGATGATGATGCATCCAGAGGATGTACTGAATTTTTGATGGTGTTTTCGAAATAATCTAAAATATTGGCTTTCCCAACTATGTTCACTCCCTTGCCATGATTTACAGACCCATTGTAGGATGAACTGAATCAAATATTTAAAACTGTTTGTATTTCATTTTTTGTAATAACATTAAACTTTATTCTCTTGAATGGTGGTTTTGAATTTGTTCAAGAGAAAATTGTATTTAATGTAGAACTGTATTAATGTAAAATTGTATTTATCATATAACGCAATTGTACATTGAAGAATTTATTCTGTAAAAAAAAAATTAAAAAAATGAATCATATACTAATCATAATGAAAACATCTTAGCATCGATGCATAAGTCAAAATGTTAGATAACTTTGAATAACAACTTTCATTTCCCTCATAATTGTTCATTGTAACTGAATATTCAGTTGCTACTTATATTTGCATATAAATAACTGAATCTAACTTATTTAAATCATGTATTAATTGTTTGATTTTCATCATCTTTAAGTTAATCTATGAAAATTGTATTAATTTGTTATCTAAAATGTATAATTATATTAAAAAATTATTGTAAACCATACATGCGAAATATTCCATTAATGCTTTCAAATTTTGTGATAGTTTATGTTATTCTAATTTCTATAATGGACCAAATGTCAAATCTCGTAATGCTTGAAATAAATTTTTTGGACACTGTGTGCCATATTTTAAGTTCAGTAGTGTTGCATATATTTTTTACATATGTAGAAAATGTAAAATTTTTTAAAAAAAATCCATAAAACTGAATAATGTAAAACAATGAGAATTATGTGAAACATTTTTAGTTACACTCATATAAATTTCATCATATTTTTAACATATTCTGAAATATGTGTTGCTTAAATATATTAATCAGCTTTCATATTCTTCATGTAATGGTAGTAAGGGAACTACATTTGCAATCTTTATGCATAGAATTTGCTTAGTATATAAATAAATGTTTACGTCTTTTGTAATAAAATACATTAACAAAATCGACTAAAGTGAATTATAAGCCATATGATAAAAATGTTGATTTTCATCGTTGATACTATGCTGTAAAATTTTATATGAATCGATATGGTTTATTTACGGGCTACAAAGCATTATAGAGTAGATGTTCCTTTGGATAACAAGAGATACAAGACGGCCATTTATCCAGAATTTTGTCATTTCAGGAAATGTTATCTACGAACATCCAAAAGAGAGCCATCTGTTGGATTGATCTGGCACTATATTATAGGGTATCTATTTCTACTTCCTGCCTGTCAGATTTCAAATCTGAATGACTTCCTCTTCCCAAAGTCACGAATGTTATTGGATTCCTCTTTCACTCTTTAACCTGTCGCTTACCATTTCATCATTTGAAAATCATGAATTCCAGAGATTCAAATCTGAAACAATAATTATAGGATCAAACAGACAGCATAAATTTAGACTTCATTTGGGGGAGGGAATTGTGAAAATACGATAGGAAAAGGGAAATATTTCTTTTGACAAAAATGAATTTACATAAATAAAACTTTTAATTGATAATAGCTGAAATAAAATTTCACATTTTTTGAAATGAGTTTGTATATGTGTGTGTGTTGGAGTGTGTTTAACATATTATGGTTAAGCGTTTTTAAACAATTGAAGATAAAATGATATAAAAGTATAAAGCATAAAGTAAAAGTAAAATATTTAAAAAAAATGATCTTCATCAAAACATTTTACCCTTACCAAACGCGTTTCTTCCCATAAAAATATCAATAAAATCAATATATATATATGTTTTTTTAATATCTGATGTATTATTTTTTATAATTTATATAATAACATTTGTAAATAGTGTAAACAAAAAGTGATCACTAGGATTTTAGAAAAAAAAATGAAAATAATCTGTAATTTAATCTCCGAAATGTAAGCGAAATATGCAATGTTCTCAAAAAATAACATATACATTTTTAATGTATTAGTATTTTTAGAATTAATTATTGCTTAGTTTTATTCTATAAGTATAAAACATTTGAAAACATGTAAACATGAAGAATTACCTTATTTTTTATAAAAACAAATATATCAGAGAGAAGTTTCATAATATTTATACATAATATTTTATTTAACGTAAGGCATCAAAATATAAGGTCCATGGTTTAAAACTTTAAGGAAAACAAAGTGGATATCAGCAAATTCTTTTATTCTAACTTGTGCATTTAATTTTAAAAGCTAGACAAATCTTCGAAGTAATGAGGCAATCTAATGTGAAAGTATTTTCTCGTGTACCAGTCAATTATAATAAAAGATAGATCGTTTACTTTTACTATTTAACTTTTCATTCCTGTCCTTATACATAGATCTATGATAGCTTTTACAGATATATTTTTTTTATATTTATATGTATAAGAAATGATTTTGGTGAAAAAGAGGAATCACTTTCAGACTTACTTTAAAAATACTGCACCTTTTAAACAAGGTTTTTTCCCCTTGATAACAAATACAAGTAATGGTCCCTTACATTTAATCTTTCATTCATTGCTGCTCAGAGTTTTGATGAAACAAAGTTCAGAGCTTGTATATACTTATTTTTACACAACTTTATTATTAAACAATTATTTCTTACATATGTAAACCAAATTTCCTAACATAAACATTAATATCATATTTCTTGAATGCTGTGTACGAGAGCGTGAACTTAACGCGGAGCACATTTTCTGACAGAAAAAAAAATACTTCAATTTTTATAAAGACTTGTGACGTTGTAATGCATGCATTTGCTTATAATATAGTGTTTTTAAAATTTCAAAATATTTCATAAATAATTAGTTTTTCTTTTTAATGCAAAGGGATAGCTCATTTAACATTAGGGTATGTAAGAAAAAACATGAAAAACATTTTGGAAAAGAAAAAAAATGTGTCAACTTGGATGAAAATTAGTAATATTATAAAATAAGTGATTCTATATAGGATGGCGAAGCCAGAATATAATATTAAGATTTGAGTACTTTTATATCCGAAAAAAATATTCTGAATGAGGGTTCTTTTCTTCAACATTAACCGTAGACATCCTTAAAGATATGCTGAACCTCTTTTCAAACATAAAAGGGTTTTAAAGAACAAATGAAATGTGTAGTATTACAAATGAATATATGTATATATATATAGCAAATAAGTTATAAATAAATTATCAATTAGTAAACATGTAAAAAATAGGTATACATTTCTCAGGAGTTAAATTTCTCCATAAATTTGAATCCTTAAATTCCACATTCTAGTTCCATTAAGTTTCTCACAGTTAAAAGTATCTTATGACTTTTGTAAATAATCTTTCTGGACCGTTGTACGTCATTTAAAAAGTTGACAACACTTATCATGAATTTAAAGCTGTTGTTATTGTTCTCTTCAACAGTACTCGCAGAGGTGGTAGGTCTAACTACGGATCAGGATTTTAAAAGTAGTTAGTTCAGGATCAAAACATTTACTATCAATTGTAGTAAACATCAAAATATACTTAAATTTAAAAACATTTAAAGTAAAAAAAAATCATTCATTTCCAATCTCGTGGATGCGCGTGTCACTCAAACACAAAAATCAACAATACCTCATTCAGCATATTTATAACACGTCCTCATTTGCATGTAAGGTGTTTCCAAATGCAGATGACTAAACGTCCACGGGTCGGGTCTAAACTGGATTCGAGACTCGAATCCGAAATGATAGCTCGAAAATTGGAAAAACATTTACTAGTTTTTATGAACTGTCTAACAGTTAAAAATACTAAATAAGTACAATTTATAAAACATAAAAATATATACTCTTTACATAACGAGAATTTTGGTAATTTATTTAACTAAATATATACTAATAGTATAATTAAGGTTCTCTTAAAAATTTACAATAATTTTTATTTACATAAAATTTTAATGTTTCGCAATTGCAGTATTCAAACTCTGTTAGTACTTAAGAAAAATTATGTTATTTTTAAATATAAGATGCATAAGAAAATTTTCAAGTATTCCATATATTGATTACTATCTTAAATATTGCAACCAATTTAATACAAACACAATAACTTGATATATAATTTTATACTCTATAGATATTGAATTGAAAACCAATAACTTTGTCAAAATGAAGCTTTTAAGTTTTATGTCACTAAGATAGGGACATCTATTGAAATAGTTTGATACTAAGATATATATTGATAAAAAAATATTACGTTTTATTATTAACAGTGAATCAATTTTCGTTAATAGAAATCCTGACGTAATTAATGTTATTAAAAGTTATTTATTATTACATAGATTATAACTAGTTCACTGCTTTTCATTATGCATACATTAGCAAAAAGTCCAATATTATACACATTTTCTTGTTATTTTTAAGTAAATATTCTTATCTTATAATTAAACCCATCTTTTCTTTCCATTAAAATATATGTATATTTATCTTTGTATATATAAATATATATACATATATATATATATATATATATTCTTACTGGAATTATAATTTATCAATATCTATATATAGAAATATTATTTTTAACTATATTTATCGCAATAATGTATTAGTTAGCGATAAAAAGCTAATATTTTTTTAAATCTTAAAAAAATTTTTAATCACTGTATTGAACATGGATACCCTGCTAACTTTCTTTATAATTATATTTATAATGGTTTTTTATGATACAATTTGTATTACTGTAATTATTCACTGTTATTATGTTTTGTAATGTTTTTTTTAAATTTAGACAATATCTAATTTATCCTACATTTATTAAATAGATGGCGCCACATGCTTTTTTTAAAAAAAATTAATATATATTTTTTTGAGTTTCTTTTATATTTTAGGCTAATTTTATATGATTTTTATTTTAATGATTTTTAAAAGTATATATATATATATATATATATATATATATATATATATATTTATTTATTTATTTCTTAATATATATCGTATCGCAGTTAATCGTTTCTTATATCGTATCGCAATTGACTTTAAGCGGTTCTGCTCTCCCTATTTGGCGGGAACATGTTACTGCACTCTTGGCCATCGCTTTACCTCTGATTTAGTAGGTTATGTTTATGTTCCCCTATATGTTATTTAGTTTAATATTTTTTTTAATATTTAAATTCTATATTTATAACTCTTTCCTTTCTTCTTGGTACATAGTATGACAATTTACAGGTGAAGGTTGGCGCCGCAAAACTTGTTTAAACCTGCAATCCTGGTTCCTAAGGCCAGGAATTTGTCTTTATACTATGTGCCTCCTTCCTACTTTAGTTATCTTAGGTCGATTACTATATGTTTATTTTTATATTTTTGTTTATATATTTCTGTATATGTATATATAAATATGTATAAATTTATATATATATGTGTATGTGTGTATTATATATATATATATTATATATTGAAAATTTATATATATATATATATATATGTGTGTGTGTATGTATATGTATATGATTATATATTGAAAAAAATCTTTTATATTGATTATATATATATATATATATATATATATATATATATATATAAATATTATATATATATATATAAATAAATAAATATATATAAATATATATATATATATATATATATATATATATATATAAATAAATAAATATATATAAATATATATACAATATATATATATATATATATATATATAAATATATATATATATATATATATATATATATATATATATATATATATATATATATATATATATATATATATATATATATTTATATATATATATATATATATATATAACGTAATTATTTTATGATTTTTCTGCATTAAGAGTTTGGGAGAGTTTATTCATGCAAAATAGTAGTGAATAGGTTTTATCATACTTCTCTGAGTTTTTACATAATCTGAATTTTTGTTTATTTTATTTATTTGGTTTTTCCTACCGAGTTTTGCAAAGGGGGAAGGTTAATTGTCAAACTAGTTTAAACTTATTCGGTTCTATGTCCGAAATTGCTTTCGTGACTAGGTTCTTCTTTTTGTAGTTTCTTTTTTATATTTCTATAATTTTGTTCATGTTCAGCTTTTATATTTTTATTACGCTATTTTAATTATGTTCATTATCTATTATTTCTTGTTTTTGATAATAATACATAGATTTTTATATGCATATATATATATATGCATATATTATATATACATAAAATATATTATAAACGCGAACGTTTATGAGTATGTTTGGACGTCTTTCATGCAAAAACAACTGAATAGATTTTAATGGAACTTCACAAAATTATATCTTATAAATCAGAACAACACATAGGTCTGAATTTATAAAGATATTGTTTTAAGTTTTCAAAATATAACGACAATTGTCAAGAAAGTATTAAAAGATTTTGCCATTTGCAAAAAAGCCCGTGACAGCATTCATCTATCTTTTTTTATCCCTTTTATTTTGTCAACACCATGCCTCAGTACGTTTTTGCTTTTAATTATTCCGTTTATCAGTGTAATCTCTATTTTTTTTCATATTAAAACTAGATTTCGAATGTAGAGGTGGTGGCAATATTTTAACATAAAATAAATACAACAAAAAGTAAAATTAATTTATTACACTTCCTGATAGAATTTTTTTACACTATTTTAAGCGTTCATTACACAAAATTTGTAACAATTGCAGTGGAAGGAAACACTATGAAATTAAAATAAAATATCAAAATGTTTTTATCAGTTAGCTTTTTTTTTCTTTTTGAATGTTTTTTTTTCAGTGCATGTAAATATATATCTACGCTTTCCCATACTGTTTTTTATAACTGATATATTTATATATATATATATATATATATATGTATTTATATATATGTACATATATTTATATATATACATATATATATATATATATATATATATATATGTATATATATACATATATATATATATATATAAGTATACATATATATATGCATATATACATATATATACATATGCATATATATACATATATATATATATATATATATATATATATATATATATATATATATATATATATATATTTAAAAGAATTATTTCTATTATTTCATTACTTAATTAATTATTGGTTAATTAAAAAGTACATCGTCTATTATTTTGGATAAAAATACATTACAGATACACGATTAAGCTAACTACACGTAAAGATTGATTGATTCATGAAAATCTGAAATTTATTATAATATTTTACTTTCCTGGAAACTAACCACTATCGAAAAATGATGAAAGTTCTTTTGTTTTACTCTTAGCATTAGAATTGTTTTCTTTTTATTGCTTCTTATTAATAACTTATTAACTAATTCAATATTGCTTTTTAAAAGTCATGCATCGAAATTTGAAACTATACCTTACTTGTTAAGATGAGGGGAAGAGGAAACGATACTAAAAATAACCCGTGTTATGCCGGGCTAGAGAGAGGGGGAAAACCTGTCTTAAATCAAAAATATGGGGCACGAATTTCGAAAAAGGGAAATTTATTGAAATAGTTTTAGAAATCACTCCCATCCCACAAACACACACGCATAGTTGCTGGCATCATGAGGAAAGAGAAAACCTGTGCAAAGACGGTCCATGCAGCTAGTACATACGTATAAATGTACATATATCTATATATATACGGATTCAAAAGTTCTCGGATTGAGTCTATAACATAATTAAATTCTTAAAACACCTTCTACCTCGAAATAAGATTTTTTGGTCATAACACACTTTTGCCATTGCTTGTAAAATGAATCGAAATATTTCTAGAAACCATTTTTGGACATTTCATTTAATTTAAACTACGATGCTCTTTTTAACTTCATTTTCAGACTGAAAGAGACAATCCGGCAAGCAAGGTGTCTGTTCAGGAAATATGCTAAAGTCGCAGAGGGTGAGATGAGGGAAGTAAGGATGATGTGGCGAAATAGTTGTTTTTGTTTTCGCAAGAAATTCAGTGACGACGTGGGGTGGGTGTGCTTTAGCTAGGGATTGCAATACCGGTATACCGAGTACCGGTATTTTGAGCTATTTGTACAATTTTCTAATACCGGTATTCACAGGTTCAAATACCGGCTTTTCGGTATTTACTAGAATTTTTTTTAATTGACAGCAATAAATGTTCAGAGATCGCCAACTCAGCAAAATAGTATACGTTTCTGATTTATTTCTCCCTAATGGGCGAAATTAATTAGACTGTGAATATAAAAGTGCATCGTACAATCAAGACAAGTGATAAAGTATGTGATTATCCAGGGAGGCGGACCAAGACTATTCTCTTACTGCGTAGAACTATTCTGCACACGCGCAGGTATCGGTATCTGTGAAAACAATATTCTAGTTGTCAAGAAAGGGCGTAATTTTTGGTATTTTTGAAAGAGTGGGAGTTTGTTATTCAAGTTGTGCTTGCATATCATCATGATTTTATAAATGAAAATGATAAAAACAAAAAAAAATAGACTAACCAATTCAAATTTGATCAAGTTTATATAGAACTTTTTCTTAATTTTGTTTACCCCCAAACATTATGCACATTCAGAAGAATTAGGTACAATTATCGATGATAAGGTTATGACAATAGGAATTGTCTCATGAAAAAAAATTAGAATTAACGATAACTACAAAATATTTCAACGTATCAAAATACAATACATGTATATATAGAGAGAAATACGCTATATTCAACACCATCTGACGAGAAATAGATTTATTTGAAGATTAGAGATTTAGTCGTAAATACTTTGAAAAAGTATATCGCATATTGCTAACAATACCACCAACTAGCGTAGATGCCGAAATAACGTTTTCAACAGCTGGTTGATCTTACACATAATTACTTTCCAGGCTTAATGACAACACAATTAATGCGTTATGTTTTCAAGTTAAAAATTCAAAAATTTGTAATAGTATCACAGACTAAATAGTGATATTTACACTTTTTGTGATTTAAGTAAATAAGATGTTTCTTAACTTTTTTGTGATTCTTTGTATACTGTTCTAATTTAAAGATTACAAAAAATTGTTTCCTGTGCTATTTACACTCTATAATAAAAATGACAAATAAAACAATGGAATACATTTATTTTCTATCTTTTCCTAAAGCTTCTACTATCGGAATTAAAACCGGTATCCCTGTATTAAGACCTAAAAAATATCAAATACCGGTATTGAACTTTTGGTCCGACATTGCAATCGCTAGCTGTAGTGTTATTATGTACAAAACACTTATGACTGCTCAGCCTATAATTTTGGTATCTTGTTTTGAAAAGACTCATGTAAGCGATGCAGGATATTTACATATATGTTTTTTTGTTCACTGCGCCCATCGTATAAAAGCATCATTTCTCGCCCCTAATAAGTAATCTGCTAAACACGGAAGTATTCTCGTCAACAGCCTAGATTAAGTCCCATAACATTTCCAGTCGCATTGCGTTTTCGTCTTCGTTTAACATGCAAGGAACAATGTGTGTCACACCTAATTAATGTTAAGATCATTAGTCATTATTCGTTGACATGTATTCTCGGATATCAAAACAGAAGATTTACTTCTACATTGTTTGAAACGTGTTCTTACGTACCACTGCAGAAACCGTTTCGATGTTTTATAGGACACGGGAAGTCGGTGGACATCCAAGAAGTGCATCGTTCTCGACGCTTTCAGTGCCTTTTCAGAAGCACTGGTGCCATTCAAAAGCTTGCCCTCGCGATAATGTATCACTACCGTGCACTAGCTTCAGCATTTCGTATGTAACCATGACACTGTTTCCAAAGAAATACCAAAATTCGGTATCCATATTCTACTCAACAAATGACAGTTTTTCAATCTCGGGTTTCTAAATGTATCTGCCTACAAAATAAAACAACATGGTGAGGCACTGAACTCGTGATTTATGACAAACCACTTTTTAAAAAACGGAAGAACGCAGTAGTACAGAAATATCGTAGTCTCTGTACTACAAATATGATTATCTTTACAAGCTCAGTTCGAGAACTTTTGAATCCTACCTATATATATATATATATATATATATATATATATATATATATATATATATATATATATATATATATATATATATGCGCGTATTTAAAACTTTAGTTTCACTGAAATTTGATTTTTTTTAGTATTGAGATATATTTAAAATATTAAAAGTATTTAAGCAATTATCTTTTTAAATTGTGTTTTTTCTCACTTAATGTGAACAAGTATCGATACAATTAAATACTTTAATTTGAATGATTTAATTTAATACCATATCATATTTTACAAAAACAAGTTTAAAATAAATAATTTAATCATAACTACTGGAACAAAATAAGTTAAAGGGGTTCTCATATATTGTCTTGAGATCATAAACACCATATAGAAGGATTTTTATTAAACCGACCCTTACTTTTACATTTGACAAAAATGTAATTCAGAATATCTTCACCAGTACTTAAGTTAGGAAACATATCACAATCGATCCCAAACCGTGAATAAACTCTTCGAATTTTAGTTGTATCTACTTGTCCAGAGATAGCAATTTAAAAATATAAATATAATCTTTCTGTTAAGCTTTTTAAAATGTCTGAGCATGATTATAAATTGAAGAGGAAAGTAGTAAAATAAACCGGGAATCATAATTTCATGAGTTAAAACAAACAAGCATTCGAATATCATGGGAAGTACAGCTTAGAAGACAAGAAAGTGTCGTTTGAAAAATTGCTGTGGAATAATTGAAATTGTTCTGAAATTGTGAATATCGAAATTCTTCAGGATCGTAAAATGTTTATGTTCTCGAGTTCATTAACTGTAATCGTTACCGTTGTTACACGAAGTTTGGCTTTAATTGCCATTTTTAAATATTTGTTACAAAAGTGTGGGGACATTGTTAACTTTGGCTTTCATATCTATTATTGAATACTTTTACAAGTTATTCTGAATTAAATAGTTTCACGTAATTTATTTCAAGTTGATTTACAAAAGCTTTGTTATGGGCAAGTGTTCAAATAATTTATCTCACCCCGCTTAAATTGCTGAAAATGTCCTTGATGTTTATATTTTAAGCAAAGATTTTATAAATGAAAGTTTATTTCATTTTATAGCAAAAACTTTAATTAAAACCCATTAAAATGAATTTAATGTAAAAAGTAATATATGTGTGTGTGTGGATAACTACTTCTACTAAAGTAGTTGTATATAAATATATATGAGTATTTTAAATATATATATATATATATATATATATATATATATATATATATAATTTGGTTTTGACACTAATAGAGTATGAGGAACCAATTATTTCCTTGTATGTGAAATTAATAATCTGAAAATAACAAAGTATTCACTCAGATGCTTAATCATTATAGATATTTTGCTCAAAATTTGTATTTAATACATTTTTTATACTTCTACATAAATAAAATAATATCTTAAGCATATAGTTTGAACTTGGTGGGGTAGGATCACTTAGTCTTCCGAATCTTCATCTCCTTTCATGATATTTTAGATTACATAAAGACTTTTCCAAATTGCACTTTTCAATCAAAAATATTAAAAATCTAAGTTATATATCTATTGGAAAGTAACATAAAGAAAAATTTCTTTGATATGAATAAAATTACAAATACAAAATAAAATAATGATAGAAATTGATGAAAAAATCTTTACTTAGAAATATTTTTGTTTTGGTGTGGGAGGTGGGAGGGGCGATGACATAGCAAATTGGGTTGCAGCAATGAGTCCGAGTTAAAAAGAGAAAGTAGTTTGATGTAAAAATGTTACAAACTCAGCTGATAAGGAGATACTTTTCTGTGACTGGCTGATCAGAGAGGTCAGCTTTTTTGTTTTTAAGTTTACGTAGGAATCTCGACCAATCAATGAGTAGTTAATGAAGAGAATTTAAACGTAATAAAAAAGTTTAAAAGTAAAATAGAGTATATATATATTAAAGAAAAAAAGAAAAGAAGGATCAAATAGGATTGATATTGGTTTGTGGAAATTAAAATAAGGAGTACATTTTCCAAAGCTTGTGATCGATATATTATCAGAGTCTTCAATTTTACTAATGAAGTTAGTAGCAGTTATCCTTGTAGTTTGTCTAACAGCGGGTATTTTATTTGTGGCTCTACAATTATCATGAATCAGCAAGCATTAAGAATTTGCCTGATAATTAAATATTAAAAATTTTCAAAGTAATTGTTTGAGTAGCTGTTGCATGTCCCTAAACAGGGAAGACGTAGGTCAAGAACGGTTTTAGGATCAGTGAGTAGATATGCATTTTAACTATATTACTTAATTTTGATTTTATGAAAATTAAAAGGTGAATGCTATGCGAGGCTTTTTAAAGATTTTTTTTCTGTATTTGATAAATTTACATGTTGTTTTGCACTATTCATGGAAAAAAGGTGCCATAGCCTCCGGCAGGTTGGAATTCTACCTGTTGGTCCACAGAAGGTATTTTATTTCCCTTCTACCACCCATTGGAAACGAATGGAGGTGTTACCCTATCCACCACCTGGGTACGCGCCCTCTAGGGGTTACAGGCTCCCCCGAGGGCTAGCTCATCTAAAACAAAAAACTTCACTTCTATCAAACAGTTTTCCGAACCCATCATAGTACTACCGACCCGCTCTTTTACCTGAGCCAGTCGATAGTTGATGATTTTCAAGAAAGGTCTCACAAGAAAACTTTAGCAGTATTTTTGGACATTTCAGCAGCATTTGATAGATTTTGGCGACAAAAACTGATCCATTCTATCCACAGCACAGGAATTAATGACAAAGCGTTATTGCGGATAAATTATGTTCTCAGAGCAAGTAAAATTTTCTGTTAGATTTAACGGGGCACTTACAGAATCTCGCAGAATGTTGGCTGGCGTTCCACAGGCGTATTAAGCCCCGTGCTCTTTCTCATCTTTATGAACACCATCCACCATCATATACACCAAGACACAAAAATCGTCTGCTACACTGACGATATAGCTGCATGTCACTCACACAATGACATTACAGAATCGGAAAAGGCCCTAAACACAACACTAAAAGATATTGCTGCATGGGCATATAATCTTAAATTAACCATCAACCAGGGCAGAACAAACTACTGCACCTTTTTACTGATAGACGACATAGAAGCAGTTTTAATGCTAATACCAAAATACAGAACTCTCGAATCAAAAATTCGACCTACCTACCTATCTTGAAGTAACCTTAGATCCCGAACTCCGCTTTTCAAAGCACATCGAACAAACTTAAAACAAAGCTGTTGTAAAACTGAATATTCTTCGAATACTAAGCGGAACTTATTCGGGCTCAAGACCTGAAACCCTAAAAAGCACTTTCTGCACTGTTATCAGATCGATTTTAGAATATGCGACCCGAATTTGGACTCCGGTCTCTATTTCTGTTAAGTGGAAACTTGATCCTGTACAACACAGAGCTGTCAAAATTATTATTGAAGATGTATCATCAACCAAAAAGGAAAAGGCCGAACAAGAATGTGGCCTGCCTCCGCTAGAAAGCAGACTCAACCTTGCCACTATCAAGTTCACTAATAAACTACGCGCATATGTTTTAGACCATATCTCTAGAAGAGGTATTGATAAATGGAAGCATTCTACAAGGCTCAAAAGATCTTCGACTCTCCAACTGAATAGTAAAATCAGAAAATAACTCAATTTGGATTATTCCTCCTTGGAGTTCCTTCAGGGGCCCCTCATTCCAAAAAACCCACCAAAGAACACCTGTTTCTAATTAGAATTATTGCGGCCATGTTCCAAAAAAGAAGACTCTGTAACTCTCAGACAAAAAGGTCTTGAAACGATAGAAATACTCTTTCAAGATAACTTTGCAATGACTTACATAGATAGCTCCTCAGACATATCCCTCAGCAATGGCGGTGCCGGAAATTTCACTGGAATTCCGATTTGTATTGTGTACAGTAAAAATAATTATAAACAAATGATTGGGGTGAATGAGTCTCCCCGCACTACTATTAGCGTTAATATCGAGTGCGCGACGGCTCCCGGGTTAAAACATTTTGAAATATTCTCGCTTTAAATATTAAAAAGTAATACAATTATTCTTCATCGGAATTTCATATTATTTTTCATTATTTAACTTTGATTCTAAATGCTAATTCGATGAGGTTTAAAATTAAAGTTCTTTGAAACAGTTATTCACACAATTATAGCATTTATCTAAAAAAATAATTTTACATTTTTGTATACAATGTCATGCATGCAGTTTTACTCTCCTTACAGTTCAGCTATTATGTCAAGAATAATGTTATATTTTTTTTAAAAAAAATTAACTCGTTCGAAGAGCCGGTTATTCATCCAGTTTACGTTTAATGTATTAGTACTAAAGAAGGTATTTTATAAATAGTTTATTAATACTAAATTAAGAACAAGTTTAATTATTATAAGTGACTTACATGGGTTTGTCTTGTAGAGCAAAGTTTTTCAAAGGAAGGTTTAATATCAGAAATTAACAATCTGGGTTATTTTTCTATACTTAGCTGAGATCTATATTTTGTCTTCAAAGCAGCCACCGCAGAAAATCCGGCTTAACAAAGGAAAGATGTTGAAATGGTAATAGTATACGAAGTCCTTTTGTTTTCAGTGCAGAAAATTCATCAACCACATCTACCCAAAATTTAAAGAAATTATTGCAAAATTTATTTTTAATTTTTCACTGGATGTGAAATCTATGAAGATTTCTTTTTCGGAAGTTAAAAGACCTTTTGGAGTATGTTGAAATAGATCCCTAATTCTCTCGTAACTTGCTACCAAGTCGTCCTCATCAAGAAAATACTTCTTAAAATTATCTGCTAACATGGCTGAATGATTTTGCATGGTTTTAAAAACAACTTTCACATGCTGTTCATCAGATTTATAAATTTTAACACATAACGAGCTGGGTCTTTTTTCCCCATCATTAACTTTTGTATTGGTATATCCGAAATTTAGGTACTTTTGAGAATATTTCCTTGACTTAATTTTCGAAATCACGCTCGTATGTTTACTTGTTGATCCTCTATTACCATCGAATGCTCGCTTACGACTTAAAAATGTATGTATGATTTTGTTTTAATCTACTGTTCTTTATACTTAATTACCGTTAATTACAATTAACGTGCTAATTAAAAAATATGCATTCAAGGTAGATTCGGTAGCTATAGAAGTATCGAGTAGACAAAAACTGACTGGAATTGTACGAGGAAAAGCGTTTTTACATGTTTTGCGCAGACGTCCGATAGGTTGCCCAGACTCACGCAAATGTACCCGATATTGCCCAATGTGATGGATATGATAGAGAGCAACATAGACAAGACTATTTTTCTAATGACATTTGTACTTTTAGAAATGGATGCTGAAGGAAATATATCTTTAATTAAATATATCATTTTTCGATCTGTTCCAAATAAAAATTAGAGACAAACGTAACATAATTATATATATATATATATAAGTAAGTAATATATATTTTAAGAGTAATTTTCTTATAATATATTACTTAAAAGCAACATATACAAAATTTAATACTTGTACAGTTTAGAATTGAGTTCGCAATGTAGCTTTAGCGTCAAAGTGCATTTTTATTGCAGTAGATATATTACTGTTGTACAGGGGGGCGACAAAAATTATGATTGAAAATTGTGTCGCCAGTATTAACAGTTTGAGAAACACTGATACAGATCACAATATTCACCAAGATTATTTAAATGAAATTAATTAAACACTTACATGCATGATTATAATCATCTACACTTATAGCCTCTTCATTTAGTTTATTGTAAAATTTGCTAATAGGTGGTAAAATAGAATATTTACACTTTTCAAAACTGCCAAAATAATCATACGGATTAACTACTTTTCTTAAAAGTAAATCTATTTTTTCTGAATCAAAATAATGTTTCATATACTTAAATTTATCTTTTTTAAGTGTTTTTATCAAATTGTACAAACTAGAAGACATGCATTTGAAAGAATCTAAAACCCTTAACTGAAAATAATTTGAATTGTTTTTGCTGAAGGAAATAATATTTCTTCAGTGTTCGGAATTAAATTAATAGGCTTTTTGATCATATTCCAACTCCTTAATTAAAATATGGGCAATAATACCTTGAAATATTATGAGATATAATAGACAAAAATTCGGGGGTTTTCATTGCTAAATTGCAACTATTACAACAATGGACATTAAAATTTTGAATAACATAATTATGATCCCTAACCTTGATATTGTTTTCGCGAAAAGTTTGATCACAGACATAACAATTTTTAGTATTGCCATACAATTGCTTTTCAGATTCGGTAAGAGGAAATAACGGCTTTGGTTTTTTTTATAAATATTATCAATTTCTATTGCATCTTTTTCTAACTTTTCAATAAAACTTTTTGGGGCATCATTACATCTATATACTACTGGATCCTTATAATGCCCCCATTGATAAGTGATAAAATAACAAAAACCTATTGAGACATGTTTTCCTAAATATTAATAAAGGAAACGTTTGGATTAGGACAGCAAGTATCAGTTTTCCTAGTTACACACTCAAAATCCTCATACACAACAAAAGGTATTTTAAACAAAGTTGAAAATTTTCAAATTTTAAAAACTTAACTTGTTTCTGATGGCATTACTACCCTTGCAGGACTTTTATCTATACACAACTCATTGTACTTAAGAAGTTTGTATTTTCTTTGGAAAGCATTTAATTATCTTTTACATATAAATGTTTTATATTGATGGATTGAGAGTTGTTTTGAAACAAGTTGTGATAAGCTTTTAATGAAACTATAATGTTCAAACTCTACATTTTTTAATTAAAGCAAATTTATATGTTTCTTACACACTATATCACTAATGAGGAGAGGAAATATTTTTTAAATCTTCAAAAGAATAAATGTTTATTCCTATATCATTCATTTTTGAAATTTTTTTCACCTCGCTAAGAGGTGTTGGAAAGGATATTCCACCAAAGTTCACATTATTTAGGTGGGTGGTATAACTTGACGTTTTCTTGGGTTTACTGGTGATGGGGTAGAGAGCTGCGAGAAAAGGCCACATGAAACAATGAGAATCCTTTTTATTGTTGATATTGATGATTGTCTTACTTTTAGCGATATATTTCGGCACCTAAATGAAGAATGTGAACCTCTACATGAAGAATAACGGTTTGTGCGGACTTAGAGTCTTAAGATTTCATCCAGTGCTCAGCCCGAGACTTTACCATCGAAATCCTCACTTTCTTTCGCTATTGTCGTATACATGTTTTCATAAAGTCGGACAAGATTAATTTCCTGTAATACTTCATTATTCGGGATTTTGAATTCTACGTTCTTTATCATTTTTCCAGCATCTGCCTCTTTCGAGTATATGCAATGAAGACATTTTCTTATACTTTAGTTTTCAGTTCATTTTTTCTCTTCTTTTCAGCATCTTTTGCAGTGAACTATCGTTATTGGGAAGATGAAATGTTTTATATGCTTTTTGAAAAGCACTCTCGATCTCTTTTGGTGGTAAGAAGATTTTTTCAGGAACAACATCGTAATTTTTAGGAACGGTCGTACAGCTTTTAGGAACAGCGTAATGCTCTGAAACAGTCGTAGTGATTTTAGGAGCAGCAGCAGAATTTTCAGCAAATGGGGACAACTTTGTTTTCTTTTTCCCAGCTCATTTCTCATTTCTCCAACTTTCTTTCGCAGTTTCTGTTGTTCAAACGGTGCAATAAGTTGTTTTTACGATTAAATGGTGTGCAGCAAAACTCATATACAATTATCTGTTGAATTCACACAGCCACTTTGTTTTTTTAAATCACTTTGTCGAACGATTTTTTAAACAGTCTGCACATTGAAAGACATCATTTTCTTCGTGAACCTGTAATGTATGGCGTTTTAAGTTAGTGTTTGTTGCGAACAAATATTACAAGTAGACATAATGAAGACATAGAAATTTTAGAATTTTAATACTCGCACACATTACTAAATAAGCAAACAAATTTTGTGTGAGTTCTGCTACTCTGTGACGATCAGACACAGTACAAAGATTCGATAGAGCAAATTGGATTGGATTTCTCCCTACACCTCCTCTTAAACTCCAGGGGTGGAACCACTACACACCTCTCGTCATTTCTCATTGGCTGACCCAGCAGAAATCTCCACACGACTTTCAGACTGATTAGCGTCCTTATTGTAGAAAATCCCTTTTATCTGGTTACGAATCAAAATAGGAAATTGCAGGATGCAACATGATATGATTGCGGACGGAGAAAGTGTTTAAGAATTTTCCTTTCGTTATCGCCCAGAAATAAAATTTATAGAATGAAGCGACTCGTAGTATAAATAGCAACATCATTCATAAAAAATATTAATTTTAATCATACATTCTCTCAAATTAGTTCATCCATTTACTTTAATCTTGGGTGGTAGCGGTAAAAGAAAGTTCGTTAAAAAATTAATCGAAAATAAAATGATTAAATCTTTTCCTAAAAAAATAGCTTTGTGTTATGGAATTTACCATACGTTGTATGAAGAAATGCCGAATATCTTTTTTCATGAAGGTATTCCATCTAATTTGAACCAGTATTCGGACGAGTTAGTTGTTATAGACGAGCTTATGGGTGATTTAGGAAATAATACCCATTAAACAAAAGTATTTGTAAAATTTTCGCATCATAGAAATTTAAGTATAAATTGTGTAGTACAGAATATGTTTTAAAAGGAAGGAGATTAGAGAAATATACTTAAGTTCTCGTTATCTTGTATTATTTAAGAATCAAAGAGATCTTTCCCAAATTACACATTTAGGCAGCCAATTATATCCTCGTAAAATGATTTTTTTTTCAAGAATATTAGGCAGATGCCACATCAAAGCCGTACTGACACTTACTTATTGGTTTAAAACCTGAAACTGATAAATCCTTGCGTTTGCGCATAGGTATGTTTCCTGGAGATGTTTTTTTTTTATGTATATCAATCTCTCGAGAGCCCATTACTTTGAAACAAATAAATAGATTCAAATTGTTCAATGAATATGCATTAGATCACTAGATATGAGTGAGTTCTGGACAAACTTTAGAGCTCTTAAAACTAATTTCTAAAACAAAAAACTCAAAATATATTTTGAAAAAGTGTTCAAAGAAAGAAATAAAAATTTTGTGCGAGTGTGTGCTAAATAATTTATGTGGTAACATATAATTGACTAAAATTTTTAAAAAACATTTATCTCTCTATAAAGAAAGCTTAAAAAAGCTTTCTAACAAAAAAAACACACCTTCTTACGAGAAAAACAAAATTTTAATTCAAAAGGGAGAATGATTCATTACTGTCTTATTACCTGCAGCTATTTCCGTCATCAGTTCTTTAATTCAAAATGGAATTTAGCAAAATATAAGCACTGGTACCCAAAGAAAGAGTTCAAGTAACGGAACACTTACCGGAACTTGATCAAAGCATGAAAAACATTCTCCATAGTAAGGATTTAACGGAAGAAAAAAAAATTCTCTATTTACAAGTTTTACAAAAATATACGCACTTTTCTAACGAAAATTGAAAAGAGTCTGAATCAATCCCAAATAAAATATATGTATTAGAAAATCAAGAAACTTCTGTATCAGAAAATCAAGAAATGGAATCATTAAAAAATAATATAAAACAGTCAATATTAAAGACGGAAAATGTAGTGTTTGAGGATGAAATTTTTAGCAGCTACGTTTAAAGAAATAGTAAAATTATTTTCCAGTTTTTAAAGCTTCAAGGATCTTTCAGTTCGAATTCTTACGGCAAAATTATTTACAAAAACTAGGTTATTCCAGGAAATAATATTCCAGGAACTCCCTCGTGAATGATTTTCTACGGAATCTAAAATAGGCACCTGAAGGAAGATATGTATTTTTAAGAGCTTTGAATGCTACAAATTTACAGAAACATATAGATGTAAATAAAAAAATTGTATCAGAATCACCAAATTATTAAGAAACTAATAATGTATGCTCGCAGAAATGCATGGTTTGAAACTTTGAAATAAATGATACTCATTTGATTAAAAAAAATGTCTCAATTGTCTTTTTGTGATTTGAACAGTTATCTTTTGAAGATGAAAATATATGTATTTGATAAAATTTAAATGTTTCAAATATATCATTAAATAAAATTATATTAAATTTTTGAGGGAAAAAGAAATTTAACATAGAAAAAAATATAACTTTTTTTGTGAGAGGAAAAGAAACTATCATAGAAAAAAATTAATTTTTTTGAAAGGAAAATAAAACTACAATAGAAAAAAGTTAATTTTTTGTGGGGAAAATTATAATAGAAGAAAAAATAAAATTAAAAAAATAAGACACAAATATTTTTAGTTTCATTCCATTTTTTTATTTTCTAAACACAAATCTTACACCATATCCCTTATTTACAAATTTATACATTTCAAAATCATTTATATACTATTGATTTAAAATATAATACATAGAATAGCCTTGGCTGCGTATGAATAAAAAGTCAATACAGTATTGTCCACAAACATTGGATGGAGCTGATTAAAGCACTTCGGAATTCCATAATGTATCTAAATAGGTAGTAGTAATAATGTTATAGAATACAGAAAATCGCCTACAAAAGAGTCATAAAATTCTAATTCTCTTTTATTATTCACAAATAATGCTAACCATTTGGATCGGTTTGTGAAGAGTCATCAAAATTTACAATAACACACATGTTTGCTTGCAGAGGAGGGAACGTATTTCTAGAATAAACACTTTGAAAATTGGGGGAGGCTTATTTTTCTGTTCAGATAAAACTGTAAACATTTGCATTCCATCCATTCTTTAAATTGTGAAATCATACAAGCTATTTCTCAATTTGTTTAATTCGATTAAACTTTTAAACTCAGTGAAAATGATAACACATACGGTTAGTTCTGAAAATGTGCTGAAATTTAGTTCTAATCGTAAATTGCTATGTTTTATCAGACTTAAACGTTCTCCTGAAGAACATAAATTCGTTGAGAGGTTAAAGCCAAATAATGTATTTGAATCTTTATATTCTCTTCTAGAAATAAATATACATCTGTCTTGACCCATTCGATCTCTCCCAACAAATAGAGTTTAATAGGTATGTTTGTATTATTTATTTATTTTTAAAATGTGAAACTATTTCAACATAAATAAAACTAACAAACAGTAAAAATAATAAGAACTCACATTCAGCATATAAAAAACATTTTATTCAAATTTATAAAAAAATATATATTGTGTGATTCTTATATAATATTTAAACAAAATCATCATAATATTCAATGCAATCAGGTGGACAAAACATGTATCTTACTTCTCTTAAAATAAATGATACCAAAGCTAAGATTTTCAAAAAATTCTTGTGTTACATATTGTAAAGCTTTTAACAATAAAAAGTGATCATTCTCAAAAAAATTATTATAAAAACAATCAGCTATCTCATTAGCTTCAAGTGAAGAAACATATGTGTGTGTGTGTGTGTGTGTGTGTGAATTAAATGTTTCTCCTAGGTTCCCCCATAACTCCTCAGTGTATGTCTGAGGCTGTTTCAGTCATGTTTCGTTCAGGCGGCTACAAATAGATTTTTTACAAAATTTGCGTCAAGTTTTGTTGACCTAGATTAACATAAAAAAAAGGTATATCATTTTCTACAGAGTATTCGCAGAAGGTTTTATATGCAATTAAAAAGTCCATACATTGATTTATATTGTCCATAACAGCATTTTCAATAGCACCATATTTTTTTATCATTTCAGTCCACTGCTCTCAGGATTAGGTGATTTCTTTAAATGTGGGATCTGTATCCATGCCGTATTTAATGCGCTTAGAAGTAAAATCAATGAAGTTCTCACTTGATTTTTAAATGTGTCGTTTAGAAGGGAAAAGTCTAATTGGTAATTCCTCCAGTGATCCTGCACTTTATTTTTACGCATGATGTATTCGATCCAACGTGGGTCTAACATTATTCCCTCAGGAGTTGGGTAGTATGTTCTTTCATACCTCTTGAAACGTCTTATGTGTACAGATACGGAATCATTATAGGTGCTTGCAAATACAAACACATCATCTCCAATTGGAAATACTCTATCTGGTATGCAATCCTCGATAAATTTTCCATACTTCTGAAAAAATTTGTATCAAAATTTTATAAAGATTAGAAAAGCGTAAAAAACATTTTAAACACTACATATTAAATTTATTTAATTTTGTTACTTACTTTTGAAACTTCTCTTCTTGCTTTCTTATTTGAAGAATTTTCCACGGTTTTTCAAAGCTTTCGTTGTTCGCTTTGTCTTTCAGACATCGTCAATTTTTTCCTTGTTGAATGCAGTCCGCCACAATACTAACAAGTGAAATGAATCTTGAACTAAGATGTGATAATGGTCTAAATCATATTGACCGAATTACACTTGGGCAGAGTTTGCTGAGTGGTTGAAAACAATGCATCCCTCCGCTCTAAGCATTGAGATAATTTCTGACGTAGAATTCAGTCGCTGCCTTATTGAATCAAGATCAGACAAGCTAAGGGAATTTAAATCGTAACCCATTCACGCTGATTACGAGTATATTACGTCACATTTTCTGAATAATCAGTTTATTTTGTATATTTGCTGTGTATGCGTAATCATTATACTGAATAAAATTTAGGAATTATTAAAATATTATAAATTAAATATGCTTTATTTCATTTTAAATATAAAAAAAAAAAATTTAAAACACGTCGCCATCTGCTTTACCTGCAATCTGCCCCGCCTGCAACATTCAATTCAGTAGATTATAAACATAAGTTTTCTTCAGGTCTGTATACCTTCATAGGACAATGGTTAGTGTAACTGAAAAACTATTTTCCTTTTGAGACATTTTGATCTGATGTCATGAGTTTGAATCTGGATTCATTATTATTATTTTTTTTAATTTGAGCGTTATTTACTTCAATCATTTTAAAATCTATAATTAGTGTATATTTTAATCGATAGGTGGCGCCATGAGCCCTTTTAGCATTCCCATACTTCAATTTTTGCATATTTTTTAACAATAAAACAACTCAACTTAGCAGTAGGAGAAAACTACTCAACTCGCTCCCTTCAACTCGAAAACCAAAACTATAGCAAGAGAAAAACAGATCAACTTAACAGCGGGGAGTAAAACAATTCAACTAAGCACAGTCCGCTCCACCTGCACACTACAGCAGGAGAAAAAACAACTCAACTCAGCAACAGGAGGAAAAAAATTCAACTCTGATCCGCCTGTGGCTCTTGCTACCGTACAATCGGCTTTTATTACCTATTTTCGTAGGTAATAAATGAGCATGTTTTGCTTTGAAATTCCGTAACAAAATCGAGGTAAGAGACGAATTCAGAAGTGTGTAATATGGTGAATGGAAACTATGGGTTGAATTTATATCAAAGAAACATAAAGGGGTTTGTGATCAAAGGCGTATGTGTCATGATAGTCCCTTAAGTTGCAGGTGCGTGTGGGTTGTTGTTGATTTCTTATTCGTGTGGGATAGGAACGTAAAAAAGAGAAATGTTGCAATCAATGATGATATCCATCCTTTCGTTTCTGCAAATGGGGTCGCTTGGAATGTAGAAACAAAGTGGTGGTTTGAGTCTGGTTTCTTTCATGAGAAGAATACATGGGAAATGCTTATCAATGAAATCTCGTAATTTGACGATACGAGATCTCATACAATCCGTGTTCTACGGAATAATATTGAACCAGAAAAAATATATTAAACATTAAGGATATTTAGAGAGTTTGAGGTGTTTAGAAAATGAGAATGAGGTATTAGATAGTGAGATGTGAGAGTTTGGGCTATTGCAGTGTATCTCAAACTGTGGGGCGCGTCCCCATGGGGGGCGCGGTATTCCTGCGAGGGGGGCGCGAGCATATTGAAAATAAAAGGTTTAAAAAATAATTTTTTGCAGTGAAGAAAAACAAAATGCTTTCTGAATTAATAAAAAATGCAAATTTACACTGATATCATTTATATGTATTATCTGGTTATCATCAAAAATAAAACCTTCCACTTCAAACGTTCATTAGCTATCTTTGATCCTGTAACCAAATAAAAAAATACATTTCGTTTGTTTTACTGTAATCACACGATGAGAGATTTTTTTATGACGTTTCTTTTAACCCCCTAAAATACTACTTTTGACTATCATATATTTGACCCTCAAAGTTACTGATATGTTACACTCCGTCTGTTTTTCGTTTAGGAAAGTTGTAAATAATATTTTCCTGTTGCTTTTTTTTCCATGTGAATGAGTTATATGATACATGTATAAGCATATTGAGTACTTTGAAGGATTATTTGGCTAATATATAATGCATAACTTGAAAACTTTTTACGGAATTCTTTTTTAGAAATAATATCCATATGTTTTATTGAATACACTTTTAACACGGGATCGGTCGCGCTATGCGCGTTGTCATCTGATGTTCACGAAATCGTTAATTCTGGAAAAACTGTTTATTTGTTACCAATGACCTTGACATAGTATTCTCCAATAAGACAGTCTTAATGGGAACTAAAATGAATTTATCGCCTTTCACCCTCTTTTTTTGGGGATTTGCAAACGTTTTTTTTTTATATAATCAAGTTACTAGTTTTGATCCAGTACCCTGAGCAACCACTTTTGATCAAAAATATTTTCTATAAACATGCTTCATTTCCTTTATTAAGGCCACGCAGATTTAGAGCATTTTCATGAGTTACATTGGATTTTGTCTCAAAAAATCAAAGGAAAATTGAAAAGTCCTTGAAAGTAGGTACGTATATTTTCTCTTAATTAAATTATTCGCTGGAATTGTGATTTTTATCGTGTATAGTAAATATAATTATAACATAAATTATAGTTTAAAACAAACTAAAAAAACACGCTTTTATGGTAAATCGAACTAAAAAGTAAAAAAATAAAAATACATATTACTTAAGGTATCCGACTGCAATCGGATTCGTGATTTTAAAAAAGCACATAAATGGATAATTTTCATGATATTTAGTGTCACTCAGATTAGAATACATGCATAAAACTGTTGTAAGGACATTTTGACAAAACAATTTATTTAAATATAATATTTTGGCAAAAAATTAATTTAGAATAATATTTTTTCCAAATGTTCTCCTTTTGTGAAACAATGCTTCTATTAGAATAAGATTTTGCCTGTATATAGCTCATATCTCTCTACAGAAGCTCAACTAGAATTTTTGAAATATATAACTTAGAAGTGGGTTTATTTATATTTTACGACAACTGAGGGGAGCAATTTTAAGGAAAAACCCCGAAAATTATTTCAATTGGCAGTAACTCTGACAATAAAGAGAATGTTTAAAAAATTCTAATTGAGCCTCTGTAGAGAGATATGAGCTATATACAGACAAAATCTTATTCTAATAGAAGCATTGTTTCACAAAAGGAGAACATTTGGAAAAAATATTATTTTAAGTTAATTTTTTGCCAAAATATTATATTTAAGTACTTTTTTTTTGTCAAAATGTCCTTAAAACAATTTTATGCATGAATTATAATCTGAGTTTCACTAAATATCATGAAAATTATCCACTTATGCGCTTTTGAAAATCACGGTTCTGAACGTAGTCGGATACGTTAAAAGTAACATATACAAAATTTATTACTTATCTTGTTAATTTGTACCGTTTATAATTATGATTGTATTATAGCTTTAGCTCCCCCGTCAAAGTGCATTATCATTGCATTCAATACATTAGAATTTGGGGGGGGGCAAAAAATTATGATTGAAAACTGGGTCGCCAGTAGTTAAAGTTTGAGAACCACTGGGCTAATGCATTTGATTTAGATATTTAGTTTATCAAAAAAAATTCCCTTTTACTAGATTGTTCCAGTTCTGAGTATAGTGCTGAAACTTTTTCAAAGATTAATTTTAATTCCAATAAAGCTTTGATAACATTATATTTGACAGACGGTTGGATATTTTTATTTTTGTTAGCATTATTATTAATCTTTTTGGGATATGTGATCTTTCTTTTCAATTGGTTTGACTTTTATATTTGTTATCGTTATTAGATTTATCTTTCTTGGGCTTTCGTATTTAAGGCATTCAGTTTAAGAGGAGGCAACGTTCCCCATTCTTTCTGCAATTAATGCAAGTGGGATTTGCCATCTTTTTTTTGTAATGGGGCAATCTCCGGGCCTATGATTTTTTCTACACTTCAAGTAACGTGTCTTCATTTGACAGTTTAGTAAAGCGTGATGGAAGTAATTACAATTATAGCATTGCGTGACTCTAGATCCTAATTTAAAGAGATCCAATTTAACTTGCATAAGTAGGCAGTTTTTAATTGCATAAATGTCATTGCTATTTTATCTAAAGAATAAAACAAATGTCAAAACAGTGTTCTTTAAATGTGAAATAAATAATAGTTTAAATTATATTTAATCTATATACACACAATGAATTAATTTTTATTTATTTTACTATACAATTTTTCTTGAAACTTGGTTTTGTATTTCTTAATTGTTCTTTTTTCCAATTGCAAAAAAATGTAATACATATTTAGTCGTTGAACATTTTATACAATATGTATTGATACTTAAGAAAAGTATGCTGCAACTATACAATTCATATTGATGGTAAACTCTAGATTCAATGTTTCTGTATGTTATACACTGAAAAGTGAGCTTAATGTATTTTGTTTTTTGATTTTAAGTTTCTGTCTCTCTATCTCTCTTTATGTGTGTGTGCTTGCGTGTTTGTGTGTGTGTGTGTCTGTGTATACGAAGCGAATTTAATTAGTTTTTCTTTTGTTTATTATATCCACATCTTTCCACAGAATTGCACGAAAAGTTATTTACAAATTTTATTTGCTAGCCTCTGTTAACTGAATTGATCGCTTTTCTGATTTTTCTTCATGAAGGAAAAGATTGATGATGGAAAGCTCAGGTATTTTTACAATAAATTATTCAAATACACATCCCAGACTAATTTATTACCTAAAACAGTTTGTAAACATATACTTTTTTACTTTATGTAACAAAATTTAATTTTGCTGATCTCTTGAAAAATTTAAATAAAAATATAGGATCTAAACCATATTAATGCGCAAACAAAATTACATTATTTCTAAAGATTGATAAACCGCTGATTTATGAATATGAAAATAAAATACGATTACATTTATTCCAAATACATACAAAGATTCATTTTAAAAGGGGGTATCCATTAATAATTACATACACATATATTTCACTGGTGATGCTTAAAGTAGTATACTATATTATATAATTGAGGATACTACTGATAGAGTTGAATTATATAATAATAAACAAATGTAAATTTGCATTAAAACTAAAAGCATGAACACATGTATAGATTTTCTTGCTATAAAAGACTGCTACTCAATGAAATTGTATACTATATTATGAGAATATTTGGATACTGAAGACCTTTAATGAATTAAAAAATTGGGAATGATAAACCAAAAATTAAACTTTTCTTCTGAAAAAAGTTTAGCATTCAGCTTAAATTTGTTATAATATGCATAAACATGTATACTTCAACAAGAACAATAATTTAAATAAATATAATTACTTCGTTATAAAAAGTTCTCATAATTAGTTTTATTCATATAAAATTATTTGGAAAGTCATTTCAAGGAAGTACAAATTATAATGAGGGATATTTATTCTTATTACAATGGGGGATTGATGAAAACTGCACTTCTTAATGTTTCATACAATTTAAAAATTAAAAAGAACAAACTTAGTATAATATGGACTATTAACAATAGTACTTTAAATACCAATATTTAAATCCAGATTTTAAATAATTTTTAAGGTACCCAACTACAATATAATTAACATTTTCTAACATAAATCACATTTTCCACGAGTTACATAAATATGCCTTTATATTGACCTATTGGACATTTCAATGTTAAAAAGTATCTTGGGTTTTTTTTTAGAAAAAATAAGGTTTCATTATGATATTGATTTATACGCATATTTTTTTAGTGGGTGGAATGGTAGAAAATGGAATAAAAAATGTATTAGTTTTATATTTTTCCTTCAATTTAAATGTTTTTGTGCGCTTAATTGTTCATTTCTTTATTTAAAATTATTGATGTCTAATTATCCTGAATATTTTAAAATCACATATTGCATGCGTTTAAAATGAATTAGAAACTTTTAGTGTTAACATTTTTAATATTAAATGGTCTAAGAACTTTTTAATGTATTGCTTCGGGTAACATTTGTACAATATTTACTTCTATGTTGAAAGGGCTTTGCGAGCAGGGAAAATTGTTTTTGCGTGAGCTAATCAAAATTACTCCTTTAATAAAAGTAAATAAATGAGTGACCTTGTTGAGAAAAATGTATGTCTCTGTAAAAGTTTAAAAGGTTCTAGCGTATTTATTTGTCTAGAAAGATTCAGATGTCCCCCCCCCCCGGCGGGTGTTTTTCAACCTGGTATAGACGAGGAAGGGTAGCAACATTAGAGCGAAATATTTGACTGCAAATGTGCGTTGCCCTTGCATTTTGCGAAATTTTGTAATTGTGTTTTATATGTGCGATATTTTGGAATCTGGGCTAATTTTGGATTTATGCTAAGAGAATTATTTTTTGTTCTACCACAGTGCTTCTCAAACTTCCAATATTTGTGACCTAATTTTCCATCTTAATTTTCATCTCATCCCGTTCCATGTTCAAAAACATTGTATTTAATGAAATAATAATTTACTTATTGACACTATTGATGTTGTTGTGTCTAATGCCACTTGTCTGAACTAGTCAGAGCGAGTCCCATGAAATTCATCGTGGCAAGAGTCTAGAAGTACGTCTGTCGTTGCCCTAGGCTTTACGCACCATACAGGTGACAGTAAGAATTAGCTCGGTGAAATTCCCCGAAGGGATGACAGAAAGCGACACCACCTGTCTCCACCTCCGCAATTTAGGCATGGAGCTGAATGGGAGAGAAATATTCTCCTGTCCCCAGCACTCGGAATCCTGGCCTTCCGGTCTGGAGTCCAATGTTCTAACTACTGGGCTACCCACGGCTCTTCTTAGACACTAAAACTACAATATGACTTTAATTATAATCTGAAGAAATTATCAAGATAAGTATCTAATTTTGTATATGTTGTTTATAAGAGAAAGAGAGTTATATATTATATTTAAAAAAATTATTTTTAAGTAAACTACTTTCAAGTAATAGGATAAGCATTATGTTGAAATATAGAGAATATATTGGAAGTACTTCATCCGGTGGTGTGTTGACTATAATTTCTAGATTTAGAAAAAATTTTTAAAGTATTCAACCGCATGTTTCCCATTGATACTTGTATCTTGCCTATGCCATTGTCAATAAAAGGTGATGATCTCAAAATGATTAGCTACACATAACAGACTATAATTTATTTATAATTACTGTGTATTATGTAATGCTTTTTTATTAAAGTTCTAAAGTTATATTCACAGGAAAAGCTTATTGCAGATGTTTATTACTGTAAAACAATAATATACTACAAATAAAACACAACATAAGAACCAAAGCGAGTGTGAAATTTGTACAATGCTTATGAAGTCATACAGTCAAAGTGGGGTTACCACCCCGAAAAGTTTAAGCGCACCTGATGTAAAGTATATTAAAAAGAGAAAAAATAAAACAATAATTTAAATTTACTTAAGTTTAATTGTAAGTTTTTTGTTCATCAGAATTAAACATGCAGCATGTATTTGTGCAAGTGTAATACATCCAGGAAATAAATGTGACAAAGAAAAGCCGAGAAGAAAATGTATGAATAATTGTATTATACATATTAGGAAAGTTTCCATTTTGCGTTTATTTCTATACATTTAATTCGAGAAAAGATACTGAAGAATCTCTGTGTTATTTTAACTTATGGAATTTGAATGGATATAATAATAGCAAGAAATGTTATAATTACAAAGTAAAATGTAAGGAAAGAAATTTTTAATTTGGCGGAAAAATATATTTTTTTTTTATTAATTTGTTCATTTTTTTACAGAACACTTGTCATGGGTCAGCTCCTGTGAAAGGCACTTGAACTATTAAGATCAACTTTGTGAAAGAACATTAAGTAAAATCTTTATAATACGGGTTGCTATCCGTTTTACTAGGGAAATGAAATATTACCGTTGTTTAGCAAAACTGTATTCTTAATTGCAATTTACAGTAAAAACATATAAAATTAGAATTTGAAAATAAGTACAAAGTGAGATTGTTACAGGCACACACACACACATGTATACATCGTAATGAAGCATTAATATTATCTATCTTTAATTTATCTTATCTCCATGCAGCTGAGTCTGATTGATGAACTACTAACGTCAAATAAATCTATTGTGGATATTCTCATAAGTCAGTTTCAATTTGGGAGAGTTAATAACTTCAGAATCTTCAGTAATAGTTTTACAAACATCTACTGGGTCTTCGTGTTATCTTCATGTAATCCTCTCTTGAGATATGTTTAAAGATTTATACCTATTTGCACGTATCACGATCCCTATACTAGGCGAAAGTCTCATATCAAGAAACTTCATGAAATAGCCAAAGAGAGAGATTAGTTACTGAAAATTCGCTACGATGTGTAGCATATCATGATGAATATTCAGAACTCCTCATTAATTTATCATTATCCTTAAAATATCAATATTTAATCATTAAAATTAAACTACTAAGTGGAAAGTAACAATATGGATTGTAGAATCTCTCTCTCTCATTTGTTTGATTTAAAATACTAAAATACTTCAATGATAATGTGTTTAGTATTTAAACATCTTAACTGTCGAAGAAAAGCTACGAAACTCTCCCCTCCTGTGTCACTATTTTTCACACAAGCTCGCGTTGTTACGGAATTTATTAAGGGAAAAGAAGGGGATTGTTTTTAAACTTAAAATTGTTTACGTAAGGGGACATGGTACGATTTATATTAAAATTTTTAATTTAAGGATTTTCCAAATTTTTTGGTTGCCGACTATGTAAAATAGATTATATGCTCAAAATTTCATAAAAAGCTAAACATTTAATTTTTTACGGAAAAAAAATTAAAATTTGTGAGGTGATTTTAAAATGCTACTCCTTTTACAAACATTTACGTGCATGCATGAAATTTGATTTATAAGTACATCAAGCCACGTATAACAAAAGTTGGTATGGGTTTTGCGATAACATGATTGGTATTCGTACAATACTTTTTTATATGAATGCTTATTGAAAATTTCTTTAAAAAAGTAATAATTCTGAGTTCAATTATTTTTTTAAAAAAATAAGCATGTTTTTGATTTAAAAATGCATACCAACTTTTGCTACATGTACAATTATCAATAAGTAAAAAAAAACAAAGCATTAGGCACAATAGAAAAAAAAGCCTTAGTGTTTTAAATAAAAACAACTACTTATTTTATCTTTCTGAGATAAGTCCGCTTAAAGTTTTGATTTATTATAGAAATGTGAATAAAAACCAACAAAAGCTATAATAATTCTGAGTTTTTTTTTTAAGTTTAAAGCTTTCAAATTTTGTGAGGTTAAAGAAATATACATAAAGGAATACACATTTGGCCAAAACAATTAGATTTGATTTGTGAGCGATTTTTGTCAATTGAATCGTACTGTGTGTGTCCTCTTAACTTTAAAAAAGAAAAAAAAGAGAATAAAATAAGAAAAGAAAAAAGTCTAGAATTGCAATTTAATAATAAAGATAAGTTATAATTTATATGTTGTGTGGTATATTCTGAAACAAGTTTGAACATATATACAACATCACCTTCAATGCATTGATAGCGAGATTCACGGCTAATATTTTTCCTTGCACAAACATACTATTACGCACGGTTAACAAACATGAGAGCAAATGAAGGATAGAAAAAAATTACACTAAAACGGAAAAACGAGAAAGCTGCTTAGCTATGAATTTCATCATTCCTGGAATATACCCTTCACATTCCTTTCCTACCTCTTCTCCGGAATAAGAAAATTCCTTAGAAGCAATGTCAGTATATTTTTTTTTCTTTTGTATTCTAAAGTCGTGGGGCTAGTTTTAAACAAAACAGCACTGTGCCAAAATTCGTTCATTGGAACAACGACTATACACGTCTGGAACAATAGCGCACTAGCTCAGTAGGACGTGTATCCACGCCTACGGCACTTAAGTGGGTATAATAATTTGTTTTAAAAGTAAAAATATGTTGAAAAAATTTCAAGATAAGTGAAATTCATCGAAGAACAAAGGGTTGTTATGCGAATAAATAATTAACTACGCATATTTTGATTGCTGATCATAAGGTCGTGATAACGCAGTGATTTTCGTTGCAAGTTTTTCGCAATACTTATGTTGAGCTGCAGATCAAGACTTGGTGTAATAGTAGTACTCCTTGAGTGTTCAACTCTCAATGTAATTCCGCCTAATGGCCAGTGATTTCGGAGATAATAGCCTTAGAAATTCATGCTCAGGTTTTATACAATTAAGTTTGAATTTCTACCAATTATGAATAGCACAGTTGGTAGGAAGTCTGCTTTCTACTCGGGAATATAGGGTACGAATCCCGTGATTAACTTTTTTTTTCAATTCACACATTTAATTATATTTCTAAAATTAAATAAACTTATTTATGAAAGGTTTATTAAATATTGAATGATTTTTATGTAATTATTTTGCATTTTACTAAGTAAAAAAATACTGTAATTATGTAATTTTTTTTAGTTTTTATATAACTATATTTTTATATTAATAAATAATATTTAAAATAAAATATATAATAAATATTAAATGATATGTTACATAAAAATTAGTTACAAATAATTTTACAGTGTCAAATGCAATATACTACAAATAAAATAGTATATATATAAAATAATTTATAAAACGCATATTGTTATTATTATTATTATCAAATTAATTATTTTATAATTAATATAATAAAAATAGTATGTGCATTTTTTATATATTACTAATTAATTATTTTATAATTATATAAAATATTTAATAAGTTATTTTTTTAAAAAAAAAATATTTAACTTTAATAAATTTATTTAAATAATTTTAGTAATAAATTGCTAAAAATTTTAGTCATAAATTAATAATAATTTTAAAAATAAATTGATACAAATTTTAATCATAAATGAATAACAATTTAATAGTAAATAATAACTTTATTAATAAATTGATAAAAATGTTAATCATAAAATAATAAAAATTCCAATAATAAATAATAGTTTTAACAAAGTATTAATTAATTAATAATAAATAAAAAAAATAAAATAATTTAAATATTAAATTTATTTATTTACTTTCCAAAATACAAAATAATTATATAAAATGCCATTTCATTTTTAATAAATCTTTCATAAATAAGTTTATTTAGTTTAAAAGTAATTGAATGAATTGTAAAAAAAAATTCACATTACGGGATTCGAACCCTATCCTCCCTCACAGAAAGCAGGAGCGCTACCAACTGAGCTATTCCATTACCGGCAGCAATTAAAATTTAATTGTATGAAAGCTAAGCATGCATTTCGAAGGCTATTTTCTACTAATTGACTGATCATTCAGCGGAATTACATTGAGGGTTTGACACCCAAAGGGAGTACTACTATTACTCCTAGCTTGAGGAGCTAGCCTCCCCTTGTAAGATCATCTCATACATACCAGCTGCAGCGTTATAAGAAGCACTAGAAACCTTCAGAATAAATTGGGAGAAGGTGAAATAATGAAACTAATAGTCCTTTATAAATATTGTTCTCGTGACTTAATTGAGATTTAAGATTAAATAGGTCAGAAAAAACACCCTTTCATATTGATCTGTTTCAATTTTAATTTCAAAGTTAGATAATGATTATCCACATTTTTCAATACATACATTTAAAAAATAATTTTAAAATAAATAATTGGATTATTATGTGAACAAGTACCATATATATATATATATGTAAAATATGGGCCGAGTGGTATATTTTGTCCAGTGTGTTTGTAGGTTTTCATTAAGCACATCTTCGGTGAACAAACATCTTCTTTATTTTGAAGCACACATAAAAACTTAGGACACATTTTCGGTATATTTCCACATTGACGAGACACACAAACTTGCAACGATATTAAAGCAAAGTGGACAGGAGACAAACAATAGTAATATCTTGGAGGGCACAACACAAAAACACAAAAAGCAGTTATGTACAGTTTTACATGATGACGGCAACAAGGAAGAGAGAAGAGAGTGAGATTACACAAGGTTTCGGCTTTTATAGTACAAGTACTTATGACAAAATAACAGCTCTGATTGGATAGAATGGGCGGGATTGGGATGTCTGATGCAATAAGAGTACTCGATTAAGATTAAAATCAGGGTGTTAGTGTAGATAATTAAAAGATTATTTCAATATTATTAAAAGAGTTAATTAAAAGAATGCGGGAATTATTACATATATATATATATATATATATATATATATATATATATATATATATATATATATATATGGTGATCCCTGTATAGACCGAGAGTGGGTTAATTCTTCGAACTTTGCGCGAAATTTGAAACCTGAGTATAATTAAAACTGATAAATTATAGATCTCACAGTTTTCAAACAGGTCATCATGAGTGTGAGGACCTCGACAAGTGGGAAGAATATTTCCTTATCAAATTTGAGTAAAATTAAATGCCAGACACCAAGGACGATAGATTTATTTTTAAAAAACCTGTCTGCCATGTGGCAAATTTGTTATTTTGTACCCCATCTGCCATTGTGTTATTTTTTCGCCATTTTTTTTTTCTATTTGGAAAATTAAAAACGGAAAAGGAACAGTTCGTATAAGGATAATTTCAAACCACAAGTGACCCTGTTTGTTGAGAATTACATTAAAAGTGTAGATGTTAGATGTTTCTTTATTAAAAATAAACCAGCTAGAGTGTTAAAAAATGGAAACATTTTAAGTGTAAAGAGATGTTAACATAATAAAAAGAAACATTATCACTACACACACATGTGGCGGGGCAATGATGGCTCTAGCAGTTTTGCCACCCCAGACAAAAATGGAAAAGGCCGCCTGTATCTCCAAAGACAAAAATATATATATATAGTATTAACAAAGATACATTGTGTGTGTCTTCACATAGATACACACCTATAAAACTTGAATAATTCTAAAGAACACAAATACAGCATAACAATATATATATATATATATATATATATATATATATATATATATATATATATATATATATATATATGTATTCTATCTACATTTCTTGTGTCTTGTGAATTCCAATTTATTCCTTCTTTAGCACTGTAGGTTCTAGAACTTCTTCACTTTTATTTTATTATACCATATATACATATACATGCACACACACACGCATATATATATATACAAAGGTGGTAAAAATTGTGGACTGTTTAAAATTTGCTATGTTTTTTTTAATTTGTTTGCGTATAGCAAATTTTACGTTACACAAAACGCTAAGTATTTTACATCAATCTGAAGAAAATTAAAAATTTAATTGGATAGATAAAACAAAATTCAAATATTTGCAAACCAAAAGGGCTTATGCTACAACAATTATCGATGTACATTAAATACTGCTGATGGCAGCGAGTTAACAATGTTTAGTGGGATAGCCTATAATTTTAATTAGAGCTTCACATCGAGGATTCTTTGAACCTAAAATAGTTTTAAGCTCTTCATTCGTTATTGCATCATTCCAGGAAACAATTGCATCTCAATTGGTTAATTTTTCTTTCATTGGTACCTCATTCTGACAAGTTTTCAAACAGTGCCGCAAGTTTTCGATAAGATTGACGTCAGCACAGTTTTCTGTGACCAGGATAACAATGCTATTTAGTCAAAAAGTAATGACATCAGGTAAAAGAAATTATTGGACGTATATGTTATGAAAGTCGCATTTCCTTAGTTAAAATTACATTATAGATGGGTAGTTCAGTGACTATGTGAGAACTCCCCTGGGTTCAACCCTGGACACTAAGATTAACTTTCGGAAAATAATAATCAAACAACAAATTTACAAATATATAACAAATTATATTTATTCAATAGATTCTATTAGACATCTTCTGATTACAAATATTAAACGTCAAAGAGATTTACCTTTACTATTAAATTAAATTACAAAATATGAAATTAATCAAGTACTAAGCTCAATATCGAACGGGTTTACAGGAATAGGAGATCCGAGAAATATATACGCAACTTGAATTATTAACATTCATTAAAATTTAACTAACTTTATTATATATTAACTCATGTGGTCAAATATACTAAGATATATTATATCACCTGGCTATAATGTCGTTCTCTCCAGGTAGACCAACCTTTCTAAGACTAATTCGCTGAATAATTACAGCAATACTCTAATCACGCAAGCCATTTGAATCTTCTTAACTTCGTCACTACTGCTCTTGGCTCAATCACCTTCTAAAGCTAACTTACAACGCTCTCCCTAAATACCTTAATTTAGTTGAATATCCCACACATTTTCTTCTTCCAGAGCTGATTGAAAATGTACGCGAATTTACAATCCCCAAAGACGCCTAAGAGTATTAGTGGAAAAGTGCCATAAAAATTCGTCACAACTACATCTAGAGACTGGAAGCTTTCTTTAAGATGTCCGGAGATAAATTTAATAAAAAAAGCAATAAAAATTTGAAAAAGGGGCACCACATTTATTGATCATAGAAGAACAAAAATACTATGTCTCAGAGATAAAATAATTTTATGGTTAGCCATCAGAAGTGATCTGAGTGATGTTGGTGTTTCTGTCAGTTAAAAAATATCCAGATGTAGATTAACAGAAGTGTAAAAGCTACTATTCCACGAAAAAAGCTGTATCTCAATTTACAGCATTGCTAAAAGGGACTGCATTGGGCAATAGAATAGATTAATTGGACAAATGATTATTGGTCACAAGTTATAAGGAGGGACGAAACTAAAATATAGTTATTCTGTAGTGATAGCCTAAACTATGTATGAAGTAGAATGGCAAAAATGCTATAGCCTGACTGCATCCAGGCAACTGAGTAGTACCGACATATTTGTATTATTTGTCATACATATCAGCAGATGGTATCGGTCACTGAAATATCATGGATGGGACGTTGAATGCCATAAAATACATTGACACCATGTAAGGATGCCTCTATCGGGAGCCCTTCTCCTTGATTATCAGCGTGAGAAAGAGTGTGGGAATAACGAAAGAACTAGAAGCTGCCATGATCTTAATTTGACTTAAGATCTTAAAACTGAAACTTCTTACAGAGTAGATAATAATAATATATGCGAGAGAATCTACGATGGCTAAACACACACAATATATATATATATATATATTAATAATATATATAATAAATGTGAAAGTTTGTGAAAATCTTTGTGGGTCTTTCATGCAAAAACAACTTAATGGATTTTAATGAAACTTTACAGTAATATAGCGTATACATCAGAATAACACATAGGCTGTAATTTATACCATAGGCTATAATTTATAAAAATTTGTAAAAAGTGTCCAAAATATAATGATATTTGTCAAGTAAGAAGAAAAAAATTCTGCCATCTGCAAGCAAAAAAGCCCACGTCGTGGGCTTTTTTATCTATCTATTTTGTTTGTGAAAATCTCTTTTTGTTTTGGCTACGCAATGAAATCGCTTGTAATTAATTCCTGTGATCAGAATAATGCCTATTTTTTATTTCAGAATAAAACTAAGTTTTGAAGGGAGAAGTTGTTATAAATCTCTCTTTATTTTAATGTTTTTTTTACGATTTTGTTATGCACATTTGATAGTAAGAAATTGATCTATTTTCAAAATAACTACTTTTATCGCTTCTGGTACTTAAAGTAAGTAAACTTTCTCTTTCACACTACATCATTTGGACAAACTTTAATAATTTTTTTGGTTAGTAGTTAATTATAACGCTGTAATTTTAATTCAATATGCATATATTGTATTTTTAAGTATAAAACTAATTATAAATACTGCAATGTATTTTTTGCAGTGAGTGAGTGAATATTAACGTCGCACTGTTCAGCCACACGAAGGCTTTGGAGACGGACCATGTAATTTTGAACATAGTCAAGTGACAGGAACGACACTTGAGCTGGCGCCCCCTTCTCCTAACTACCACACCACACCAACTTAACAGGAATATTCTACCTATACTTAGCTTTAATATTCTTTCAAATCCACTCTTCCAAGATATATGACAGCACGGGTTCTATGATGAGTATTTTAGTGGGGAAGGCGAAAAGTTTTGTAGCAGATATTGCGTTTTCAGTGGATTGCAAAGATTATTATTTTTGTCGCAAAAAATAGTTAATGTCAAAATTTAAGTGTCTTATGTTTTTGTCTGTTAATGAAGACCTTGGAAAATGATTTGACTACTTATTTTAAGAGAACGGTGTACATAATTAATTTTACAGTGGAATATCTGTAATTAATTTATTAGCTCTAACGGATTAAATTTTCCAAAGTGGAGTATTTTGTCTATGTATATTCCTTAATTTATACATGTAGTGATCTAAAATAAATGTATGAAAAAAACTGCAGTAAATCATAATGCGGTTGGATAAAGTATTAACGTGCATCGCGCCCCTACACGGCGGGTCTTACAAAGCTCTAATAAAGCTCGAGCTACAAAAGTAGCTAGACATTTGCCAACTTGACTCTATCGTTAACATTTCGTTATGTTTTTCATTGAATCGCCATTATAATTTAATAAACGACGTTGCTTGCGAATATTACAATTTTAAAATAAAATAAAAGCAACAGAAAGTAATATTAATGTATTACACTTTCAGATATAAATTATTTACACTACTTTAAGTATTAATTACGCAAAACTTTTAATAATGTGCTACTTTTGCTGAGCAGAGATCAGCTTAGGGATGTATTTTGAAAAATCGACTCTCAAGAGTGTAACGAGGAATTATAAATTAAAAAAATCATTTTTATCGTCTATTAGATCTACATAATTAAAATTTAACAAAGGTGTTTTTTTTCTTTCTTTTTGTGTTTAGCTGAGATATGCAAAAAGCTTTTTTTGTTTAATTTTCATTTCACATAAAATTAACTCATTAAAAACTTATTTTCCTTCAATCTGTGTTGTTTAATTTTCAGTTCACCCGTACGAAGAACGGGTATACCAGTATAAATATAGTATAATATATATATATATATATATATATATATATATATATATATATATATATATAAGTTTGCGTATATAAATAAATAAATAAATAAATATATATATATATATATATATATATATATATATATATATATATATATATATACCACTATCAGTAACTAACTCGCCTAAACTCAATTTCAATACTATCACAGATCCCAATATTAAAAAGTCATTCCTACCTTAATGTAGATCGATCAATACAACCTTACTGGAAGTTGCGGATTTACTGGACGGCAATGTTATGCACCTTGATCTAATGGCTCTCTGTCACGAATAACTTATGTTAGCTGTCACTTAATCTTTCTAAAACTTCTTCACGCTTGAATTACGGATTATCATATAATTCCTCAAATTGCCACCTTGCTTACTCTAATTTCTGATATTTAAAAGATTCCTAATTTACATCTTTCCTTCACGAATCCCTTCTTGGGTTTGGTTGGAAAAGAGTTGCCATTAAATCAAGCCTCTAAGAACTCAAAGGACATGTTAATGAAAAGACGTGTGAGCCCATCACAACCATTCAAGAACCCAAATTTCTGCCTTTCATCAGAAAAATATTTACCAAAAATGTTTCATTTATTTTTCAGGAAAAGTATGCTTCTTGCCACACAGTAATGTATTTGAAAGGCTGGCACTGTTCTGAGATCACTGTGTTATTTTTCTCTCCAGGAAACAGTCTTGACCTCAATCCTGTCAAAAACTTGTGGCACTCTTTTCTGAATAAGGTACCAATGAAATAAAATGGAACTGTTTGAAGATATAATTGTTTCCTGGCATCAAGTAATAACGAATGAAGAGCTTAAAACCTATTTTTAGCTCAATAAAACATTGATATGATGATGTAATTAAAAATGATGACTACCCCACTACGCACTGATGACTTAATGCTACCATTAATGTTTAATATATATCGATAGAGATTGCAACACAACTTTTTGTGGGTTCCAATATTTGAATTTTTTTTTCTATCGAATGTAGTATTAAATGTTCTTTAAAATGATAAAAAATAATATTTTATAAAAATATACACACTTAAAAAATAAAAGAACAATTTTGAAGAGTGAACACAATTTTGGACACCACTATAATTTAAGTCTTAAAAAATTCAGAACTATTAGAAATTAAGTACATAATTAACTGTTATTATTTCAAGCGAGAAAAATGCAATAGAACGAATCTCCCATTTCAGCAAGCCAATTCATTCGAAGAAGAGTTTGTTCATGGTGAGTAAGCGTTTATTTAAGCGTTTCTTAACGACACTCAAGACTAAAATAAAACATTTATTGTGTCTTTCTATCACCCCAAAACTTTATTACCCATGTCACCTTTTGGATAGCTGACTCCGAACTTCACATGGGTGAAAGATATGTCCGTTGTGACCCCACTCTGGGATCAAGTGAAAATTACTTGTGATAGATGTGTAAATATATCAAACTTCATTATTTAACGTATGTTTCTGCTTTGAATCATTCAAGTTTCAACATAAAAGAAAAATATGGTTATACATACAGAGTAAAAAATAAGGAAATTATATACGTAAAATAAAAGTACCAAATTCCCACCCAATAATTTTTCAGAAAATAAATAATTTCAATAATATTTCAATTCGACCCATATGTCTCTCTTAAAATTCGCCGCAACTGGCAGGGATCTGGTTTTTCCGGTCCTAGAACTGCTCCTAAACTGTGGTCGACATAACGTTTCTCTTTCAGGTGGGAAAATGAGCCGCATGATTATATGCAATCAGACCAGAGGCGCGTACAAGAGGGGGTGATTGAGGTCCGTACCCCTCCCCCCTGTATAGCACTTGATTTTTTTTTGTTAATGATAATCCTATGTGTATATTACGTAATATTTAATGAAGTATTTGTTATCAATAAAAAATAACTTTGTTAATCAATACTAATTATTAATTCAACAATTTATCGTTCTTTTGTTTTTTTTATTCCCGGCAATTGATAAAATCAAAATAATATGTTTGACAGCGTATTGTGATGTGATATGGGTATAGTGGAATCTAGAATACGTTGTGCGTCACTGATTCAGACAAACCAATGAATTCTGACAGTTGGATTTTTTTTCCATTATGATCCTATTTAAAATACGTTGAAAATTAGTAGATTGAAATCGTTTGCGCATAACTATTGCAATACATATACAGTGGGCCACAAAAGTGTTCGTACACTTGCAATTTCTTATAAAATTTAATGTTTTTGACTAATAAAAATTAATGTATTGTAATTGTAATTTTTGAGGATAGTTGCAACTTGTTCTTAATGGAATTACACAATTATTTTTTTGAATAGTACAACCATTTTTTTTTAAAAAATAGTAATCAAAAAGCTACTAAAAATTACGCCACAAAAGTCTTCGTACATTTAACGAAAATCTCAAATTAGCTTTAAATATTGTATTTCTTTCTTAATTTAGTACTTATTAGGATATCTTTTAGTGCCCACAACAACTTTTATGCGTCTTGGTATAGATGTAATCAGTTTTTTTATTTTTGTAATTTCTGCATCGATTTTTCTCCATTCTTCTGTGATTATCGTTTTTACTTCGTATTTTATGTTTATTTGTCATGTTTTCTTTTTTTTACATCAAATTCTCACCAAATATGTTCTACTGGGCTAAATAAAGGGATTGATGATGTGTTTTCATAATTTGGGGACAGTTATAGAGACACCAGTGGCGTACATTGAGAGCAGGGCGCTTGGCTTCATTACCCTGTTAAAAAATGAAGTCGTCTTCAATATCCAAATTGTGGACTTATAATTTAAGTTTTCTCTTTAAAATATTTAAATAGAGCTCATGATTCTCAATATCATAAAAAAACAACTTACCTAATTCTGAGGCCATTTTACACCCCCAAGCCAGGACACCTTCTCTTCAATGCTGAAGCAAGGAGGTAGAGGAGTTCTTGTTCCACATAAATTCATGGGATTAAACTCCTTATTTTTTCATTTGCAAGCTATTATAGGCCCATCGGAACCAAAAACGCTGAATTATCTGCCATCCCAATCAATTTGCTGTAAATTTTTAATTTTCTGAAACTTAATCCCAAGAATCTAGTTGGATCAATAAAACAAGGAGGTGGAAGTGTTCTTACTTGGAGGTGTAAATCGGCCCCATAATTAGGTTATTTCATATTTTTTGTTGATATTGCGAATCATGAACTCTACTTAAATGTTTTAAATAGAAATTTAAAATTTTCCGCGCAAAGTTTGGATATTGGAAGTGACTTTATTTTTAAGAGGATAATGACGCCAAGTGCACTGCTCTCAATGAACAACACTGGTGGCTCTATAAATTTACTGTCCCCAAATTTTGAAAACATCTCCGCAATCACTTTATTTAGCCTAGTAGAACATATTTGATGAGAATTTGATGTAAAAAAAGAAAAAATGACAAATAAACATAGAATGCGAAGTAAAAACAATAATCACAGAAGAATGGAGGAAAATCGATGCAGAAAATACAAAAAAAATTGATTCAATCTATAAACAAGACGCTTAAAGTTATTGTGGACACTAACAGATATCCTACTAAGTACTAAATTAAGAAAGAAATACAATATTTAAGGCTAAGTTGAGATTTTTGTTAAATGTACGAAGACATAATTTTAATAGCTTTTTGATTATTATATTTTTTAAAAAAAATAGCAATACTATTTTTTTAAAAAAATGAATACTATTTTTAAAAATAAAATGTTTTTTAAAACAGCCATTTCATTAAGAACAAGTTGAAGATATCATAACAAATTACAATTCCTGTATAATAACTTTTATTAGTCAAAAACATTAAATTTTATAGGAACTTGTATAAGTGTACGAACACTTTTGTGGTCCACACCCTATATATATAGCGTTTATTATACTATATATATATATTGTTTTATTATACTATATATATATATATATATATATATATATATATATATATATATATATATATATATATATATATATATATATATATAATCCTTTCTTTTTATTCTTCGCGAGCGAGACTAATGAATTCCAATTTAAACCAAACATTGAAAAGCATTTCTAAAATTTATCGGCGTTTACATGGAAATATACGGAATAAGTTCTTTTGAAAACTGAAAGTTATGATATTAAGATGTTTAACATGAAACAATACTACGTTTAAAAAAAATATGAGAGTTTGTAAATGTTGCATATGTTGTAAAAAATAACAACAAATACCCTCCGAGTTTGGCATTGCGTTTGAAGTTTAATTTTCTAGCGATAAACCATAATTAATAATATGAATTATTACTCTCGGAAATGACATAAAAATAATTATAAAATTTTAAAACTTTGTTTTTAATTCAGCTTCTCACGGTCTTCAAAGTGTTTTGATAATTTTAACACAGTCATTGATGATGATTATGACTATGATGTCGTATCCATGACAGAATGTCCATGGTCCCAGATGACTGTTCTGGCAATCTGTTCTATATTATCCATATAGAAGTTTGTTGATGAAATCAGGACACCTTTTTTTTTTGTAGAGCAACAGGAAGAGCTGGGCTTTCAAAAATATAAGCAGGTTTTATTCTGTCTATAAACAATTATTACAATTCCTATTACGTTTTCTACCATCCCTCTCAATATTCATTCCTCTTTGATGACTTGTTCTTTGTCTACCAACAGTCTTTGCAGATTTGATGTTTCACAGGAACTGACTTCTCTCTCAATATAAAATGTGAGACAATATTTTCGTTTAATAAGGTGACGTTGATAATGTGTTTTCAGTATTAATATTTCTAATTTCTTTCGCCAGAAGTCATTCACTGCCATTAAAATGATTAAAATTCCTGAATTTCATATCGTCTTCGGCAACCTACACACTGTGTGGTACGTGTTCTTCAATAAATATATAATACAAACATTAATATAAGGGTTAAATTATTTATACAGATGGCTTTTAATGTTGTGTATAGACATCATTTAATATTTTAAGATTATTGGTAAAAATGCAAAAAAAAAAAAAAAAAAAAAAATAGTTGATTAATATCAAATTACTATTTAACTAGGTTCAAGGACATTAAAATATTTACGAATAAAGTAGAATATTATGTAACAATTTAGGGTTATTTAACTTATATTGTACAGAGAAACCACACGCAGAAATATCACTAGGTTCATTGAACATACAACTTGCTTTTTTTTTGTGCCTTACTACCTTCTCCCCATCCAGCCCCAGAACGGAGCCATCCAGAAACGGGTATCAAGATAATTGATGTAGGCGTAAACATGTTGACTTACATCGTACTCAATCGGACAGTGGGTGTAACTATATATTTTAAATTCGTTATATTTAAATTCCTACATAAATACTAAACCTTATACAGTGTTTATTGGGATAATATTACGATAAAATTAAAACTGTACTAAATGCTGACATTTCTGCAGAGACATAATTTTTTTTTTATTTAACAGCAGTCATTTTCACCCAATTTATTCTGTTTACCAAAGAGAACAAATGTGGCTGTATAATGATTTAATAGCAGTGGTTCTCGTAATTCGCTGGAAAACTTTCTTCCCTTTTGTGTATCCTCATTACGCGTAACAAAGTAAATCACCTCTCATTAGTTCTGATTAATGAAACACGTTTGTAATTTTTCAATCATTTGTATGTGCCGTGTGGATGTTACATGAATATTTTATTGCAGAGAAAAAAAGTAAAATGCTGTGAATAACACATAAAATGTTAGAGTTCGAAAGAAATGTAACAAACAGATTTATGAATATTTTAAAATAAATAAATATATATATATATATATATATATATATATATATGTATATATATATATATATATACATATATATATATATATATATGTATATATATATATATATATGTATATATATATATATACATATATATATATGTATATATATATGTATATACATATATATATATATATGTATATATATATACATGTATGTGTGTGAGTTTCCTATATATATTAGTATATATATATATTATATTCCTTTATATATTCCTATATATATTTAATTCCTGAATAATTGTAACAATGCATTTTTCTTCTTAATTAGTAGAATTCTTTTGAAAAAAAGAGGAAAATAAATGCTACTATATTAACTTTTTATAATGTTAAATAGTTGGTTCTACTTGGTAAATTTTCTTTCTGTGAAACAAATTATCTATTTGAATTTCTGCCGTAATGTTTCCTGGTGTAAACATTGTGATAGCCCAATTCTTCTCGCAATTTCACACATGGTTATAGATAGGGGAAATGGGAAAAAATATTTTAAACTCATTTTGTGTTGTGCGCAGTCATGAAACAAATTCTCTGTTGTATTTAGTACAACTAAAATTTAGAACATAATGGACGTTATGCTAATTTTTTCGCATTGGCAAGTAAACTTGCACGCCATCTAATATGTGATCAATTCTATCTGTAGTTAATTATACGAGAGTTTAAATGTCAATTAAATTATCAATATCATTTTCACTCTTCGAATATAGAATAATAATAAATTAGGGTTACTTTGAATTAGGGTTATCACTATATATGGAAGAGTACTTTGATTATATATTGAAGTATTACGTAAGTAGATGCTGGGGAAGGTCTAGAGAATCGATTCGTTGATATTTTTAAAGGTTTAAGGACATATGGTATAAGAAAAGTTTCAAGTAATGAAAGGGGGGAGGGAGAAATGTCCTAAAAATTCACCTAATTCCTTTCTTTTTTAAATATATATATATATATATATATATATATATATATATATATATATATATATATATCGTGTGTGTTGCATGGCAAATATAAAAGCTGGTTTGTTATGTAATAACTTATTTAAGCGCAAGTTCTTTAGATTAATGTTAGATGTTTTTTTTTTTTTCTTTTGTAAATGATCTTGAAATACTTAATCTTCAAATTACAATATGATGTGTTAGTTTTAAAGTATTTGTAGCCAAGAATGAATATATCTATTTAAAAATTATCCTGGCGCCATCTGTTGCATCTAATCTTAACTACGCCAAATGTTTATTACAGCATCACGAGAAATTTTTATATATAGGAAGAGAGTGAGAAAATAAGGTACATATTCTGGAGGTATAATATTGAATTAAAAGAAAAGATGAAAAAATAATTGTGTCATGCATGGATGTGACAAACATTAATCTGAACCCTAAGTAGTGTATAATAACTCGACAAATATAATTTGAAAAGTTTCAAAATAACGTTGCATGCATTTTGTAATTTGTATAAAAACTAAAGAACGATTAAAACATTTGCAAGTGTTTAAACTGACTTCTTTAGTTCCTTTATGACAATGTTCGGTTAGAGAAACAACCTTTTGAAGTAACCGTGTGTGACATATGTATACACATACAGCTATTTAAATAGATCGGCACTAAGAGAAGAGACGATTTATCAGAGCATAAGAATGCAAATGTGAGTAATATGAAAAATGCCTAATAGTAACGTCGACTGGCTGTCTTAGAGCGGTATTGTTGGATTCTCATGAAAATTGCATGTGCCTTTCAAATTCTTCGAGACATAAATGTAAAAAAAAAATACTTATTTAGATTCTATTGTACAAAAATCTTTCATCTCCTGGATTGGCCGCGATAGCCAAAGTGGTATAGGTATTGGATCATGGCTGTCCTTGTCACGAGGTTGAGCCCAGTAACACTAAAGACCCGCCGTGTAGGGCAGCGATGCACGTTAAATCTGTCAAGAGCTGAAACGTCCTCCCGTTGGTGTGGTGTGGTAGTTAGGAGAGGGGGTGCTAGCTCAAGTGCCGTTCACTTCACTTGGCCATGGCTCACAATTACGTGGTCCGTCGCCAAAAGCATTCGTGTAGCTGAACAGTGCGACGTTAATATTCAATCAATCAATCCTACTCTGGGTTGTTAGATATCCTCAATTCAGTTAAGATTAATTTATTTCTACCTTTTGCAATGGTTCAGAATAATTCTTCTTTTACAATCTCAGCGAAAGGAAATTTCCCGCAACGTTTTAAAACACTGAATTTATTGATATACGGTAAGAGTTGATCAAACAGAAGAAAATCTACATTACATAATTTTTCAAGCAATGCCTTTTAAAAGGAAAATCCGAGTTTGATGATATACAACATGAAATTATAAGCATTAAAATATATGTTTGAGCCCAAGTTGATTTCTTAATTTAATAAAATGTAGGTTTTAGATTATCCGTGTTTTTCTATGGGCAATGTGTGAGCCATCCCAGCAATTCACCTTCATAATCAGAAAAAAACATAATATATTTATTATCTTAACATTACATATTTATTTAATGTTAAGATAATAAATAATATTTAAAATAACATACATTAAATATTTATTTGTCTTAAATGCATTAATACCCCTTTTGTATTTATTAAATATAAATTTACTTGCTTGGCCTTAAATTACTGTAATCTTTAGTGAAAACTAACATATAATTGTAAGGTTAACTTTTTTAAATGAAACACTTTTATAACCATATTAAAACAGAAGTATTAGAAACAGGCATTAATATAATGACAAAAATACGAGATCTGTGTAAAGTAATACAACAGTAATCTAAAATGCATAATAAAACTCAAAAGATAATGAATTTATAATTTTTCTTTAGAAACAATCATAAGCATGACACAAATGTCCCATGATATTCGCATATTGCAGGAGGAAACATGTTTACTAACTGGGCCATTACGGACATCCCTGATGAAAATACTTTAAAACTTCAAGTAATGCCTGATATAACAGTGATATTTAGGCATCTAATAGTCCTTTTTTTCAGTTTCAAAGGCAGCGAAATTGCTTTGAGTGGAAAAGTTTTCTTTAATCCATGCCAGCGAGAACAAATTCAATGTTTTTAATATTCTATAACGCGAGTTAAGCACTCAGTTCATGTTTTGCTTACTTTATTTACAAGTTAAGATTTACTTTATTAAAAGCAATCAACACAAAATGGGTTACAGTAAAGTGTTTGGATATACTGTTTTTGAAAACACTAGTTTTTAATCTTCCTAAGCAGATGTTTTTGAAGTAAAGTAAAGATAGTTTTAAAATAACTACACTTAACTTTTGCAGTTATAAAATAAGAAAACTGAATATATATATATATATATATATATATATATATATATATATATATATATATATATATACATCAAAAATGAGGAAATGCACATTTCGATGAAACTTTGAACGTGGTTCGAACTTTTTGAGATTTGTACTTCATAATACTTAATTAAATTATTTATTTATTTTACACAATGAATTATCATGTTCTCGAAGTACACTTTTATAATATAATTAACTCTTATAAGTAATATTTTGATTACATTTGGCAATATTTTAAGTATAGATCGTGGTAATTCTATTGCATCGGAAGAATATACTTACTAATTATATATGATTTCTAAAAATAATGACAACATAAAATGCTATTTTTCCGGTTATAACATGTGATGGACGCATCCCCATTTCTCCCCTTTCATTAGTCAAAATTTTTCTTCTAAAGCACAAAACGGAAATGCTATTTTTTTTCTTAAAACGCCCCATCGAAATAAAAGAGACTTACATTAAGAACATATTGCATTTTTATTATGAAAGAAGTATGGATAAAACAAGAGAGTTTAAATGACGCATTTTCCAATATTTTTTCTTGAGACAAAAAAAAAAATACATCATACGAGTAGTTTTTTAAAAGAGGTAAGTTGTATACATTTTACTTATATTTTAAGTCTCGCAGAGGGAGAGAAACACTATATATATCTATATATTTAAATTGTATTTTTTTAGCGTAAGACTCAATATTCTGTTCATAAATTACATAAATATGCAATATTTTTTTTAATTTTCTTGCTAAGAACATATTTTGCAGTATTAAACATTGATGTTAAATTTATATAAATAAAACTGAATGTATGTATGTCTTTTATACCTTCTTAAGCGCTTAATCCGATTGTGATGAAACTTTAGGAAATGGTTAGAAGCATGATCATGAAGCTTTCTGAGTTTGTAAAACTATGTTCACAACTAAGGGGCATTGTAAGGGCATAAAACAAATATTTCCATTTTTGAACTATTATCCTACAAACTTGAAGTTTTTTGGCACATTCCTTTTTTATTGAGTATAGATCTGCTAAGAAGGTATCCCCAAGAAGATCACCAACAAATGTTGCAAGGGCTTAAGGGAATTTAAAAGTAATTAGTCACGTTTTTGAACAATTAGGCCTACAAACTTGAAATTTGGTAGGTACGTTTCTTTCATTGAGTATAAGTTCTCTACAAAAATGCTTTTGTGTAAAATATGACTCCTTCAGGAAATTGTGGGACTTAAGAGGCATTATAGGTAAATGTTCAAGTGTTTGAGCTATTAGACGTACATGATAGAAATTTAATAACTCCTTCTTCTTACGGAGTAGAGATCTGCTTCAAAATGTAATTTAAGAATCGACCCGAATGGTCTTTACTGGGCTTAAGGGGCATTGAAGATAAATATTCCCATTTTTTAACTGTTTGACGTAAGGACTTGAAATTTTATAGGCATCTTTTTCTTGTTGAAAATAGATCCGTTATGATCGGAATTTACTATGGACATCTTACATCGGTCTTCTATGGAGAGAACGGTGATTTATTGGGATTTATTTACAGAAAACAATATTCCCCAATCGAACTACTACTAATTATACAAAAATTTTGTTTACATATTATTTTTGTTGAATGGAAATCCTCAAAGGCAGGAAAGAACGGAAATTTATCTCTATGGGGGAGCAGGCGCATTGATAAACGAAATTCCTAACTTCAAGTTACTAAATCTACATTAATATAATTTGGTATGTATGTTGCTGTTGTTAAACTGAACGGGTTTGTTGGATGGGTGTTATGGGAATCGACTCTCGATTAAGTAGAGATTTATTTAAAAATGGTTTTCACAGAAATTCATTTGGAGAGGGGCTTATGAGAGCGTTTAAGATAATTCTACTTCAATTTTAGAAATTAATATGTAGACGCTCTGTTCTTTTTAAATCAAGAGGCTAAACTTATAAGAGTATTTTTCAAAACAATCGAATTCCTAATGCTAAGATATAAATAATTTTATAAATAAATAAACAGTTTATAACATCATAAAATACCAGCGAAGTGGGCGGGTAAATGCTAGTAATAACATGGAACATAAACATTTCACAATATAAATAAAAAAATAAAAAATAATTATAAATAAATAAAAAAGCATGAATGGTGTGAATATGTGTGTAAAAATAATGCTGGGCGAAATTAATAAAATAAATATTGATGTATGATTAATGAACTTGATAAACTTGTCTAAAAATATATTTTACTATACTATATGCTAGATAAAAAATAATATACCTCAATTGTATTTCCTACATTTACAAGATGAGGAACATCTTAAATTTTAAATCAGGTGTATAACTGAGATTAATGGTAATATCATTACAAATTAAAAACGTAAAACTTTGAAGATACGTACCGTCTTATTCGGACTAAAATGATAAACTGTCAAGTGAAAAAACACAAAGAAAGTAAATAACAAAATTATTTTAAACAAGGTAATAATATGATTTAATGCTAATGACAGCATAAAAAGTTAGAGAAAATCATATTTTCAAGAAAAATGAAATACTTCAAATAAAATATAAGGAATAAATTCGTATAAGATTTATGTGGGTTTATTAATTTACAGTTCTATTTCAATTACAAAAAATTAAATTGGCGAGGTAAAAGTTTTAAATTGGTAAGAAATACTACTTTTAATACGTCACTGATTTCAAAAATGAATGTCATTAGTATTAGTTTAAGAAAATTAACACGGCATATCATCTTGAGAAATATTGCAGGAAAATAGCTCTGAAAGCTTTGACTTAACTGCTGTGTTAAAAGTATTTCTGAAAACAAGCTCTACAATTGTTCTCAAAATTCCCTTTCTTTAAATTGTTGGTGATCCTGACGCAGCTAAAAAGAAATGGGACAACCAGACGCCTAACGTTGAAACCTGTTTTTTTTTTTCTTGGTAATCCTCTATTTGTAAACATTAGTATCTACTGCACTCTACTTTTGCACAGGTGCAACCGTTTTTGTTGGCACTGGTTTCATACACTGGTGTCGAACGCCTACAATAATACCGCGTTTAAACTCATGCAATGACGTGTTTAACATATTTTTATTAACTTTCTTGTTTTTCAGGGTGGAATTTTGTAATTGATTTTAAACTAAAATCACTATGAGCTAGAGACTTGAAATTTGAACCATAGCTGAAAAGTGGATGACAATACATGAAAATGAGAAAAAAAATAAGTTACCCTGGCCCCTATTTCGACAGGGGACCTATAACTCCGGAACTTATACGAACTTACACAAACAAAGACCACTTGTCAATAGCATGGTTCGAGTTGCCTCTACGTATTCAATTTCGTGTCTCGGGGATCATAGAGGGTCCCAGGTTACCATGTTTTTTATTAACTCGCTTTCTTGTCTGTCTGACCGGGGGAGGGGGAATTTTGTAATTGATTTTGAACTAATTTTCCGATGGGCTAGAGACTTCAAATTCTGATCATAGTTCAGAAGTAGATGACAATACCTGACTGAAAAAAAAAGTTTTAGTCTCGAACTCGAGCCCCCGAAAAGGAGGGCCAAACCTCTGGAAAATTACGTGAATTTGCTGGAACAATGACCACCTGTTGATAGCACATGTCAAGTTGCGTCTACAAATTCAATTTTGTGACTTTGGGGTCAAAGAGGAGCCCCAGGTTACCATGTTTTTTTTACCAACCCGCTTTCAGAAAATCGCTTTATTAACAATAGTGTGCACTCTGTTGACCATGTGAACACGTGACCAGTCAACCTGCCAGCTAGATGAAGAAATCAGCTGCTAATAGTCCACGAAAACCTCTCATTTTTGCTGATGTTTGTAACTGCTTGATGTTTCGTAACTGTGCTCAATTTGAATGTGAAGAAATTTTAATTTAGAAATGAAGATGTAAAGTTGATTTGAGCTAACCGCAATAGTAATAATTTGAGTGCTGTTTTACAGGTTGAGAGATGTTTTACAATTAACTTGAGACAGTTCATTGTATTTAAGCAAAATATGAAAAAGAAATTTAAAAAACTACTAATTTATCCTAAATATGAAATGCCAATTACCAGTTAGCCATTAATTTAGTAATAAATCATTTAAATAAATAAATATTTATTAATTACCATGTTTTTATTAACCGGCCTTCTTGTCTAACCGGGGGAAATTTTGTACTTGATTTTAAACTAATTTCTCGATGAGCTAGAAACTTGAAATTTGGATCATAGCTCAGAAGTGGGTGGAAATGCATGGAAATGTGAAAAAAGGGGGAAAACAGAAAATGAGGAGAGAAAGATGAAGAAAACAAAAAAGATGAAAACAAATATTTTGCTTTTTAGTTCGTTAAAAAACATGTTACATTATTTTTTTTAGATAATATACTTGTTTCCTCATTTCTTTGTAAGCAACAAAGAGCAAACTTTAAAAAAAAAACATCTTTTAGTTATTTCAAAAGTAAAAAAATAGGAAAATATTCATTAAAAAAGAACAATTCTAATATTTTAGTAATGTTTTTATCAAATTTAACCCATTATTGATTCATAACTCTGCACATAAATCATCCACATTTAAAAATTATTAACAATTAGTATTGATAAACCAAGTATTAATATTATTTTAATGTAAAACTTTGTAATGCAATCAAAATTCAAAATATATCAAAATTATCTTTATAAACTGTAAAAGTATTCCAATTAAAAAATTGGAATCGGAATATTTCTCTCCTTGTATATCTGTATATAATTTTTTTTAAAAAAATTACAGAGGGTTCCGATGATTGTATACATCAAAATTTACATTACCATCAAAATGGTTTCTAACATAGAATTAAATTATACTTTAAAAAAAAGGATTTGTCAGGAACTATTCAAATAACAATGCGGAAAGAAAAATTTTAATTGATTCAAGAACTACAATTAAGATACAAATAAATGAATAAATAAATAATAAAGTGTCTTTCCAAAAAAAATAATTTGAACAATGATTTTTTTTTAATTTTCCTGAAATATATCAGCATGTTTCCTTTTGAGTTGCATATATTTTATTATTATAATTGTGTAAAGGTGTAATAAATACCAATAAATTGTCAATCATAATGCATTTTAAAATACGCAAATCTAAAATTTCAGTTAAATTAAACTAAGAGATTAATTAAAAAGTAATTGCAATAAAAATATTACTTATTAAATAATTTGCAAAATAAAATATATCTGGAGTATTCTGAATCTATATCAGTATGCTTAATTCCCATATCGCTAAAAAGGAATTGGATCAAAGCATTTCCTTTTATAATTTAAGAGTAAGGAAGAAGAAATTAAAATCGCAATATTTGCAACAAGAATTCAACTATGTTTCATTTAGTTAATGAAATAAAAGATACAATATTTGTAATTAAAGATAAGATCCTACAGTTATTTATTGTCTAAAGACATTTTATTTTCTCCTGGTAAAGAAAAATGATCTCTTTCATGTTCTATTTTAATCAAAGGCAGTGAGATTTAAACTTAACCAAAGTTTTTTGTTGTTGTTCATAGTTTTTGAATTTATACAAAATGGATTATTCTGCAAAGCAATTAAAGTATATTATACTTAAAAAAAAATTTTTTATATAATTATTTGTAAAAAGTACTTCAAAAATGGAAGGTTTAGCTCTACGTCTGGGAACATTTAGCTTGGAAAAATAAATTACATCTTAGAACGTGAAATTCAATTATAGATATTTCAAAAATAAAGTGGCCAAGGAAACTAATTTTATTTTGAGCTGTGAATTAATTTACAGCTGTGTGATTAAGTAAATAATTTTGGAAATAATATTTACTTAGAAGGTTAACATAGAAATTCTAAAATAATTCATGTTTCATTATTAACACAAAAATAAATAATGTGTACTCTGGAATTCCTTTCTGTTTTAAATTATTTTAACAACTACAATTATTTTCAAAAGTCAAACGTTTCTATAAAAATTCCGTAAATATTTTTCATTTCGGACATTTTGCTGAGAAGTTGAATCCAAGGTGTTCCAGCAGATTGATTTCAAGACTAATTCTAAGAACTAATTTCATTTCCAATTTATTTTTTCAAGTTCTACAGCCACTGGTCTATCTTTGAATTAATGAACTCATGAATATTGTAAAACTTTAATAACAAAATACTTGTAAATTACAAAAATCTTAGTCTATTCAAACATTTTTCAAACCAACCCATGAGAATTGAAGTGATAATCAGGAAATATACTTTAACTTCATTGTGTGTATGTGTTTGTGTAATGATAAGTTAAATTTCTTCGAGATTCAAAAAAATAAATCAATAAGTAAGAAATAGCGTGACAGGATAGAGCAGTAATATACCTTCTGTAATACATTAGAAAAACCTTAATCTTTTGGATTAAGATTGTAAAGTTAAACATAGTTTTCATTCACAAAACTTTCCCTTTTTTCTACAATATTATTGGGATTAAATATAATGTGGAAAATACAAATCTCAATAGTGAAAAATTGTAACAGTCCCCAAAATAAGTTGTAAAAAATCTAATTTGTACTATAATCCTAGAACATCAAAAAGTAGTCCTCTTTCCAAACTTAAAACAATTTAGAAAAGAAAATAGAAACTGCAGTATTGGTCACATAAATCCTCATAAATATATTTTATGTGTTTTTTTAGCAGAGTATGATATCAATACATTGAATTTAAGCTTATTATTTTTTAAAAAAGAAAAACATATATAAAAATTAAAGTTATTAAGCTGGTAATATGTAATTCAGATAATAATAAAAAAGCTAATTGCAAGCGACATCAATTAAGTATAGTGAAAAAAAGAAGTCGAGAAGACATAGAACTAACACTGAAAATTACTTGTTTTAAAGCATATTTATTGTATTCTAAAAATTTAACTTCTCCTTGATTTTATTTAATTAAATAATAATTATTTTGAAAGTTTCTGCGAACATATTGAATAATGATATTAAAGAAATTGAATTATCAGCGTCAATAAAAGAAATAATTATTTATTTTATGAACATTATGTTAAATTGACTGATTAAATTAGATATTTCACAATTTAATTGTAAAGGAGAGAGAGTAAAAAATGAATTAATTGAAAAAGATAGCACATCAGAAATTCTTAGATTTAAAATTGAAAATTTCTTCACTTTCATCGCTTTAATATATGTCCAAAAATGTTATGTTTCCTGCAGTTATGGGAAATATTTTTTTTTAAATTATATCCTGGGTTAATTATTTCTACTTTAATACACACTAGAAGGGCAGACGTTTTGAAAATGGAATGTTTATCCTTTATAGTATAATAATAAAATGATTTATGCACCTTTGCTTAGACTTTAAAAATGAGTATAATAGTCTGAGTATTTCTACCGTTAGATGACTTTTTATGAAGAAAATAGTTGTAATTCCTAGTAAAATATTATCAGGATACAAAAGCGGAGGTAAAAATGGAACTTTAAGACTTTTAAGTTCTAACAATCTCTTGAAAAATCAGAAAAGGAAAAAAAGAAATTTATATGTAGAAATGAATCTAAGGCTTATTTTTTTTTTCTGGTCGAAACATAAAAACTTCATTTTTATGGTTTACAAAATATAATGAAATACTAAGAGTTACATCATTTTCAGGATTTTTTTTTCCTTTTGCCACAATAACAAACATGCGTTACAGGTCATTGTTTTTAATAGCAGTCATTACTTTTCCTAGAATGACAACGCCAGCGGTGCTTAACGTATCTAGCAATTGTTAAAACATATTCTAAAACATGCAATATGTTTCTTTGGAACATAAAACTTGAGTGATATACCCTTATCTTTCCCAGTTAAAAAAATACTCGTTAGTTGTTCTGTCATTCGAAGATATGTTACTTAATATCATTGCCCCTTTTATTATTTTATTTTACTGTCAAGATCATGATAGCTTACTCAGATAAAATACGCCTACATTTTTATGTACAGAGTATGTAAAATTTGGGTTTATTCATTTCGTTGATTGATTAAAAATATCCTAGACGCAACGTGTTATGTGCATGTATTTTGGATTTTATATTTTAAGGACCTATAAAAATTCAAGTTTATATGCAATATATATATGCATTAAATAGAAGCATTCTAAGTTATGTTGGTATCTACGTCTTACGTAGGTGATTGAAAAGTCGGAATTGAATATATTTCCCATATTTACATAGGGAACTTGAATAGATTTTGAATTCATGAGTATGTGTGCAGTCTTTTTTAAACTGAATTCTTAACAAGTAAAATTAAAATTACTTCAGAAAGATTATGTGTATTACTCAAAATATTAAAATAGCAAAATGATCTCAAATGAATATTACAATAAAAATTAACTATTCGTTATTCTTGTTACGGTAAATGGTTGACCTTATCATGTCTAACCAAATGATGTGATAATATAACTAGTTTGTGCATTTTTTAATTACTGATGATATTTGCCTATAAGGAAGAAAGAGGGAATTTTATACCTTTCTCCAATGAAAGCAGGAAACGTCGATTGAATGATATTTATTTATTTAATTACTCAGAAGGATCGAACTTACCCATAGGGCTTAGGACTAATAACTAATCGTCCGATATAGATAGAAAATAATAAAAAAAATGCGCATGAAAGCTAAATTTATTGTTACAGAAAGACGACTTCTGCAAAAAGCAGAAGGCAGGAGATGAAATTACATTACTCTACTGCGGATAATTTTCGAAATATGGAATTAGGAAACTAACTTATCTTAATTATATTGCTATTAAAAAATAAAATTTAACCATGAGGGAATTGTCGCCTCTGTAGGTTTTACCGAACGGAATTTTTCGGAATAAGGTCCAAGTGATTGACGTTACCGGGAAATTCATATAAACATTTAAGAAGCGATGAAAGGTTAAAAAGTAGTTGCCTAGATAAGAGGTAATAGATATTTATGAGTTTTGAAAGAAATTATATGGTAGTTAGAATGCAGCAAATATAGAGTGGAAGGAGCTCATTGGTTTATTTTTGAACCAAATTCATCCAATGAAAGAATGCTACTTTCGTTTGAAATATAAGACATGCAAACTTCATATACTATTTTTTTTTTCAAAAAAGGAGACAATATTTTTTGATATAGTTAAAATAATAATAAATTTTTTTAAATGAGTAGCGTTTAAATCTGTATTAACAAGTGGAATATAATATATAAAAACTAATAGGGAGAAAAGACTTGTAATAATGAATTCATTACCTATAAAACAAATATTTAAATAAACGTTTCTTAATAATAGTAGCGATTTTTTGAAATTTTTAACTTAAATCTTGATAACTTCGTAAACGCGTTCATTTTTAATTTCAAAACTTGAATTTTTTTCCGCTCAAGTTAGTTTAAATTCACTAAATTCTTATGTAATACTCTCTCCCCGATTTTAAGCGAAAAATTTGGAATTAATATTTAATAATTATTCTAATCAAGCGATAATAAATAATGGATTGGTACATTAAATAATGAACTTAAATAACTTATTCTAAAGAATCCAGGTTTACGAATGAGAATGAAATTCTACTTCCACACACAATCTTTTTTCCCCTTGAAGCTTGACTTTTACTAAAGCACTTCGACACAGTCAATTAAGCAAATGTCGCGTGCTTTTTAATGGGCATTTTATTCATTAAGTTCTACGTAGTTGATTTCTAGCTTACACGAGAACCTTTTCAGAGTCATTAGCGAACAAAATATTTCTTTAACAAATTGCTCAAGTTGTTAGAAACAGATGCAATTTTATGACTCATATTCCATTTTAATGGCTTATTAAGTGAACGTACAGAATCTCTTAATTCTGTTCAGGATATAGTATTGTGTTCTGTATTATTTGACAGACATCTTTTTTATGTCTGAATGCTTTTAATATGTTTTCAAACATTAATGGATCTATTTGATTAAATTTCCTTTAATAGATATTTAGATATTACCAATGGAGAAAATTAAATGATATGCTACTAATTTTAACAGACAGCGTAATTAAACTCAGAAAGAGTTTAGGATGCCTAAAAAATATTGAAAAGCAAAAAAATTTGAATTATATTGAGGGAATATTCCTTATGTGTGTGTGTGTTATCAAAAAGGTTAAGTAAAAATAAAAGTTAAAAATTCTTAAGTTTCATTAACAACAGTAATTAAGATATTCGCATTGACAATTAAAAATTTTCTTTTGAACATTTTTCATCAAGAAGCAATACAATTTACAAATGATATGGATTCGTTTCAAATTGATATTACACACACACACACACACACACACACACACACACACACACACACACACACACACACACACACACACATATATATATATATATATATATATATATATATATATATATATATATACACTCAGGAACATTGAAAATAGCGACCCAAGAAGGAAGCTAAGTACAATTCTGAAACTTTGCAAAAATGTTCCAGCGTAATGTGATATGCAAATGATCCAAGTTTTGTGCCAATACGCATGTTCATACATGTCGCCGTTACAATCAGGAAGAGTATGCTATATAAGCCAGCGCAAATTCGAAGATTCAAAAACGTGACGATTACCCGCCGATTGTTGGATGACTTTGGTAAGCGAAACATGCCAGGTAAGCGTGCTTGAAGACATTTCTCACAGTTAAGCGAGTTTGAGAGAGGCCTGACCATCGGGATGTAAACTGCAGGCTGATCGACGCGCCGTGTTGCAGGCCAGGTGGATCGCTCGGAGTTTACCGTTAGAAATTGTTGGGAGCAGTGGACAAGAGAAGGCACCCACGCGTGGAAAACCGGGTCTGGAGTGACCAGAAAGACCACGAGGAGAGATGATCGAAGGATTGTGCGGCAAGCACTTGTGGACCCCACAGTGACTGGTTCAACGATACGAGCAGACGTAGGCGTAGCAATAGTTCCACAAACAATTTCCAGACACCTTGCAGAAGCAAATCTTAAATCCAAGCGCCCTTTCCGTGTAATCCCTTTAACAGCGGAACATCGGCAACTGCGTCTGCAGTGGTGCAAAGCCAGATCAATGTGGGAAGTCACAGATTGGCAAAAGGTTTTGTTTAGTGATGCATCCCGGTTTGTTTTGGGGACAGATGATAACCGTGCACGGGTGTGGAGGCGCCCTGGTGAGCGGTACAATTCCCCCTACACAGTTCTACGTCACACTGCCCGCACAGCTGATGCAATGGTCTGGGGGGCCATGTCTGGTGCAATGGTCTGGCCTATGATAGCCGGTCCACTTTAATTGTGATGCGTGGAACCTTAACGGGCCAACGTTACGTTGATGATATTCTTTGACCCCATGTAAGACCTTTCCTAAATGGTCTCCCAGGGGCAGTTTTCCAGCAAGATAATGCTCGTCCGCATACAGCAAGAGTTGCTCAAGACTTCTTACGTCATTTTCAGACTCTTCCATGGCCGGTCCGCTCCCACGATTTGTCCCCTGGAGAGCACGTGTGGGATTAGCTAAAACGGCAGATGCCATCGTGTCACTCTGCATATGATTTAGAGTTGGCTGTTCAAGATTTGTGGGCCCATCTGCCTCAGGACAACATAAGGTGTATATTCAACTGAATGCCGGACCGTGTGGCGGCATGTATTGCAGCTGGATGTGGTCGAACGTGCTATTGAAGTTGTCCGGTATTTGTGTCGTTGCACAAACTGTATTCGCTTAATTGTCTTGTTTTTCAGATCAAGTTAATCTCTCATCTGTGTCATTATGTGTATTAAATTTCATTTCAATCTGATGCTTTCTTCTTGGGTCGCTATTTTCAATGTTCCTGAGTATATATATATATATATGTCTTAGATTAATAGTAGTTAATTAATATAAATTTACATATATCCTAGTTATCGTTACCTCAATATTCCAATGTTAGGTAAAATTACTTATTATTATTTTATTCATATATACTCTAATGTCATTAAATTTTGGGTACATATAATTTGTAGCACTCTTATTAATTTTTATTGCTATTATTTGTATACCTTTGTTAAGTGCTACATTTCAGCCATTCATATGCTTTGAGTCTCATTAGGGTCTTGAATCTGGCAATAACTTATTTATTGCAATCATATTTAGTGCAGATTCTGCATTATTAAGTGTAATTTTTTATTAAGTTACTTCTATCTTGTAATGAATTTAGATATTCCTATCCATTCATTTCAATAGGTTTTTGCTCAGTATTATTTAAATAAAGGGGGAAGGTTTGCAGGCAAAAAAAACATTTCCAAGCCCACTTTTATATAAATTATTTTATAAATTAGCTAGCCTAAGTCAATAATGTTTAAAATACTGCAGCATCCATTGTGTAATTTTTATTCTCGGTTTCTTATGTGTCCTTCATTATGTAATTTTCTTAGTGTTTATGTGTTTTTCGAATGTTATTGATGGATGTTTACCTCTTATTTGTGTAGAGAATTTGACTGTATATATATATATATATATATATATATATATATATATATATATATATATATATATGTACGTATATACATATATGTGTATGTTATTATTTTTTGTTTAATCGTGCAGAATGCTCGCGTAGGTTATAAGAGAAATCGCAAAGTCAAGATTATAGTATACATAATTTTTTTTTAATTTGAAACTTTAAATAAAATCATTTCTTAAGATGTTTTATATTTATGAAGTTATCTATATTATAATTATCAGTTACTAATATATTGACATCTATTTCCTTAGTAGCTTCTTTTGCAGCTAATATAAATTATTTTTTGACAAAGCATTAAGTCGTACAATTAATTGACGTCTTCTTTCGGGATTCATTGTCATGTACATTTGATTTCGCAAAATAAAACAGCACAACACAGTGTTGTCTAAAGATTTATACTCATCAAAGCCAGAACAGGAGAAATTGGGGAAATAAGGGAGGATCACTCTAGCTAGAGAAGTGCTTAAGCAGCATAAAATGCAGCAGATGAAAGACACAGTGAATTATCCTTTTGAAATATGTGTCCAGGTTTCCTTAAAGAATCCAAACACTGTAGCGCGTAAAATCTTACCCACTTACTACCTCTCTACATGGGACCAAATAAAGCTAAAAAAGAAAGAAACTCGAAGAGAAGCATACTTGAAATGACACCTCATAAAATATCACATAGTGTCAACCTATGTAGTGGATGACAGTCAGGTGAATATTCTACCGCTACGTTGCACTTCTCTGCAACCATCTGTGCTTGTAATTGGGATTAAGTACGAACCCACTTTCGTTACTAAAAACAGTTCTATTCCATCAAGTGGTATCTAAGTTTGAATGCAACCATAACAAAAAAGGCGATTGATATGCTAATATAGAACTGAAAAAAAGTTCTTAAACAGTGAATCATTGTTCATCCATGTGCGTCACATGCAGAATATTGCATTATTCTACTCAACTTAGAAATAGAAAAATGCTGACATTAAAAGTTGAAACAGAGCTTATAACTGCGCATATGCAGCTTTGTGTATTGAATTCTTAGAATACGCAAATGGGAAATGTAGTAGAAAAATCAATAACACTTGGAATCATAATACAGGAGAGATACTGCTATAGTAATAAATAATTTATAATGTACAATGTATTGCTACGTACCCTTCGACTCTTGATTACAATCCTCGTGGTAATAATGAAATGAAGGAATCTTTATTTAAGGACACTATATTATTATCAAATCAAATAATGCGCCGTGTTAATTTTTTTTTCAATACCCACCATTTAAAGAAATTTTGCACCAGCACCGTACTTCTGCAAGCAATCTTGGAAATGAACGCCTTTTCTGAAGTTTACTTCTTTTATAGAAACTGTGATGAATTTTAAGGAATAACATTTATTGGTGTTTAAGGTACTTTTATTTTTCAATATTGTGGAGTGGTCCCCATTACTGTCCCCACAATGCATTATTCCCCATTTCTGGTTACATTGCGAAATTTTTGAACTATTCCTAAAAATTAGTCTGTCTTTTATGAATCCACTGACAGATACAAAACAAATCCAGAAATTTTAAAAATATTATTTTAGTCTCCGTTTTTATGGCGATCTGCATGGATGTAATGCATATTAAAATATTTAAATATAAAAAAAAACATTCTACATTCACACTACATCTATCATTCATTTTTAAAATTGTTTCATTCCACGCAGGAGTTTTGAAAGTAGTTCATGTGCTAAAAATGTGGGCGGGAACTTGTGGGAATTACTATATTGTAGCTACTTGCTTACACAATGAATGTACTGTTTTTTTTCCAAAATGCGTAAAACACAATTTTGTATAACAAAACTTAAAATTACATTAATTTAATTCCATACAATAAATAAAAAAATTCTTACACACATTTAAGAAATTAGATAAATGTGTTAGAAATATTTTAAATAATCTATCAATGTGTGCATATATCTTTATATATAAAAAATCTTCTGTTCGTGTGTTTGCCCCTAAACTCCTCTTAAACGGCCGGAGCGATTTCGAGAAAATTTTTGGTGTGGATTCAAGTAAATTCGAGAATGATTTAGATTCACAATTCGGTTCGATATCGCAATTAGTTAAACATATATTAATTAAAAACATTCAAAAAATTACAACTCAACATTCACCTGCATTGTTGTAACAACGCTATTGTTATAAACACACACACACACACACACACAAGTAATATAACAAAAATTTTAAATCAATTCCTACTTAGATCAACCAAGAAAAAATTTATTTTAGCTAATTTTTTAATAAGTAGCTGCAATTAATTTAAATATGTATATACGTATGACAGAATCACAACATTAAGTGGTAAATAATTTGTAATAATTTTCATTAAAGTATCGTATTGTCATCCAAAATAATCGTGTATATAAAATTTCCTTTCTTCTGAATGCTTTAACACGTGAGAAAAAAAACCTTTTCAAATTTTGACAAGTCGTAAAATGGTTGCTAAGTCGCCAAAGGGGCTGTGTTTGTATTTTTTTCAAATAATTAGTTTTAATCATTCAATTTTTATTAAGTATAATTAAATTATTGTATTGTCATCCAAACTAATCATGTACTTTACTTTTCAGCTCAACTGAACGCTTTAAAATGTAGTTTATTAACGATTGAACATTCCACCAAGATAAATATATAAATAAACAAACAAATAAATAAAATATGTATAGAGATCGTGAACTAATAGTAGGAATTGAAAAAGACGTAAGTTGGCGTCGAAAATTGATTTTCAGCCAAACTGGCCTAACCCGGTCTTTATTGTTACGATAATTCAGACGATTCACGCTTTTTAGCGTTTCTAATTAATATATTTTTAAATAATCTTTACATATGTAATTCTTCTGTGCGTGTGTATGTAACTGAACTCCTACTAAACGGCTGGACCGATTTTGATGAAAGTTTTTGTCTGTTTCAGTGGACTCGAGAATGGTTTAGATTTATAATTCTGTTTAGAATTTTTTTTAATTGATTTTTTATCTTTGAATGTTTTACATTGGATCCGGCAGACTGCGCTACGATCGCAGTATCGAATATTCAAAAATACTTTATTATAATTCAAGTTGGTCCCTATAGTTGGTACTGTAATTATTTCAGGAAAATATTTTGTCAGTTCGTGTTATTATTTTGTTGAAATAAGTCGTGTGTTAATTAAATTATTACATTCAGATGTAATTAGTATGTTTGAAATTTTACTCAATTTTACTTAAATTTTACTCAAAACGGTCCAGATTGTTAAAGCTTATTCAAAAATATTTGGAATTTTTGAATTTAAGATGTGTGTACAGCACAACGCTTGTCGGGTCCTCTAGTATATATATATATATATATATATATATATATATATATATATATATATATATATATATATATATATATATATATATAGACATATAGATAGATAGATAGATAGATAGATAGATAGATATCCAAAAAAATTTGTAAGTAAAAACTATGAGTTAACTTCTGAAAAATATTTTTTTTCATTTTAGATTAAAATACTCTTCCAGTGCTTTCTTTATATATAGTTTTCACAAAAAATAACTTTTTTATTGTATGTATTAAATATTCTTTTATAAATTATCATGATAATGAGTTATGTCAAGTATCTAAATAAAACATATTATTTCAAAATTTTATTAAGAATTTACTTTACAATGTACAGGAAATGCAATACCATTCCAGTTTATCTTTACACTCACTCTTCTTCCTTTCATAAGCGTTTCAACAGATGTATTTCATATATTAACAGTGTTTATTATGATTATATACAAGATGAAATAACAAATTATATTTTCTAGGCAACATTTCTTAATTAATTTTAACATGATTGTTTTCTTAACATGAAATATACTGATTTTTTGTGCACTGTCCAAAATTATGTTAATTAAATAAAATTCTATTCGCATTTACATTCAGAAATTATATATTTTTTTTCTTGAAAATTTCATTTTGTCATGAATTTTCAACATCATTACAGAACTAAATTAGCTTTTTCAGAATTTGAAGGTATGGAAATAAAGACGTGGCTTTACACATTTCATTTTAAAAAAAAAACGTAATTTTAGTGTAGCATTTTTTTATGTTTAGTACTTTCATAATATCTAAAGCAATTTCAGAAGGGAAAAAACTCTGTTACACACAAAAATATTAAGTGAACTAAGAACTTTACATGATCACTAGCCACAAGAGTTGTGAAAATTGTATTAATATCGATACTAGAATATTGCAAACGCAGATGATTTGAATGTATTTAAAAAAAATCTACTATGACATTAAAATAATTTGTCAAAAGTAACGTGTTAAAACATAAATGCATATTCTGAATATAATTATAAGTCATTTACAATGCATAAATGTGTTGTAACTTTAAAAACTTTAATTATTATTAAAAGCTGCATGCTTCCAATAATGTACATCAAGTACTTTATATTTATGTTATGAATTTAAATCAGTACCTTAAACAAGATGACATTGCCTTTTTTTAAATTTTAAAAAAAAGTCTATTGATTGAAATAGTTCTATATTTTAGAAGTTCATGGTAAGGAAATAGCAAATTGCAGTTTTGGTATTTGTTTCCAAATATTTTAAGAAATAAAGGTTAAGCTACTTAAAAATTTTATTACTGGTGCACAATCTCAACTAAAAGACAGTTTACTGAGCATTGCTTAATTAATAGTAATATAAAATACCATAAGGTTGATTGATGAAACGCTTGAATTTGGTTTATAGCAAGCTTGCTTTAGAATTTGGTTCATCGAGGAATTCCGGAAAATTGAAAGAGGTATTGTACTAAAAGTACAGATTAAGCAAGCTCTCTACAACGTCATTGATGTCTTATTTAATGGTATTTGGTTGTCATAATGAGACTGACTCATTATAGTTCCTGGGGATATAACAACATGTTAAAGATTACTTAAATGAAAGGTGGTCAAATCTGTCTTCCTCTCAACATTTAAAGTACCTCATTGCTTCGTAAGATAAATTGTTTATGATGCGCCCGAATAGCCTACAAGGACCTAAATTGAGTAAATGTTACCAATAGCTTTGCATTTTATATATATTTTATTAACATAATTAAAACTTTTATCTGCGTTTGAAATTTGGTTTTAGAATTATCAAAAGCCTATAATTTTTTTTCGTTACCATAAATAACCCCTTCCCCAAAAATATGTGTAAAATTATTACTCTTTTATTGTCTGTTTTATATTAAAGCAACACCGAAATTTAATCCAATGTCCGTAATATTATGAACGAAATTTATCAAATGAAACTTGAGTTTCACTAATTCAAAACTATATTAAATGTATCATGGATTCTTTATATAATGGCTCAAGTAATGTTTGCTTATGAAACTGCTATCTGAGAAAATTCAGTATGTAACTTTTACATGATGGACACAATAAATTATTTAATACATTCAATTTGAATTTGAAATTGGCGTTACAAGTAAAATAAGATGTCATAATAGAAGTAGCAAAATTGTTATTTATATTTTAATAAAATTTATAATTATTAATTTTGAAGCAAATGCAAGAAGAAAATTTCACTTTTTTTGAAATATAGTTTTCATTTTATGTTACAAAATAGTATTTCCTTTAACAAATCGGGGAACTTTATTAAATTTGAAAAAAAAAATAAATTGACAAAAATATTATATTCTTATAAAGTGATACCAGATTCCACTCTTCATTTAAATATCGTAAATATAGCTTCATAAAAATGTGAATAATTTATCGGTTCAAGAATTAAGTCATTAATAATGGTCTAGTAAAGAATTCCTAGCGTCTTAGAGTTAAAAACTTTCATCCATTTTTCATGCTTTTCACTTTGTGGGCCATTAAGAATTTAGCGAATAATATCTCAACTGCGTAGATTTCCTCGAAAGAAATATTTTAAATGCCTAATAGTATCGAAACTTTTTTTTCTTACACCCTTTTCAATATAATGGGATTAAAACCTCAGTAAATGAAGGACTAAATTAATGGTTCACTTTCACGTTACTCAACCTCACCTGAAAAATGAAGTTAGATGGGTTAGTATAATCGACTTTCTCTTAAAATGTGTGGAAATGAAAGAGAGTAGTATGTTTAAAAACTGCTTTTAAATTTTTTTTCGTAAAGATTGAATTTATTGAAATCTCTATTTTTAAAGTGCAAATGAGTGTATTTTTTAGTTAAATCAATATCTTGTTATTAATATTTAATGATATACTTAGAACCTTCTACCTTTTTAATATTTGTTAATGCTTTCTTTAATAAATTCAATTTGCTTACAGAAAAAATTAAATTTCATTTTTACTTTTGCCTATTAACGAATATAGAATCTATCCAAAAATTGTCTTACATTTATAAACCAGTGTTTCTTAAACTGTGTGGCCCTCCACTTAGGAGGGGGCATAATGGCCTACATAAGTAGCGCGAACATAACGAAAAGTCAAAAGTAAAATTTTATTTGAAATAAGTATCAATTTATTGAAAAGAAGCAAAAAAAATATATTCTAACATAATAAAAATTAAATTCCCATTTACACTGATATAATATAATTATAAATGCATCAGTACTGCACGGTGCTTTTGATAAATTATTTATCATTATTAAACTAAACACTATTTAACTAGTCTCGCATACAAGCTTTCCGTATACAAATTGGAATGCTTATCTTGATAATTTGTATAGTTTATAATTTAAGTTGTATTGTAACGCTAGCGTCAGAGTGCATTTTTTATTGCATTCAATATTTTTTTTTATTGCAGGGGAGGGGAGGTGATGAAAATTATGATTAAAAATTGGGTCGCAAATATTAAAAGAGCTTGAGAAGCACTGATTTAAACGATTTTGTATCTCTTTATAAACGCTTTTAAAATGAATAACCTCAATATTTTTCACTTCTAGTAAAAGCATATTAAAAGTAAATGTCTGATATTTAGTTCTAAAACATTTATTTGAGAATTACATATAAATTCAGAATCAGGATTTGTGTAATATGCTTCAAAATAATATTTATAATTGTTTACTGCCATTTTTGTCTCCAATTTACTTTTTTAAGTTAAAATATTGTCACGAAACACGCTTGATAAGTTAAATCATAAATGTGAGAAGAAACAAAGAAAAGTGTGTAATAGTTTCATTAAATTATTTAAATGTTTAAAAAATATTGATATTAGCACATTATATGTTTTCATAATTTTTAAATTATTTTGAATAAATTTTCAGATTTTAATGATTGCATTGAATAATAAAATAATAGAATGTACAATTGCGAAAATTACAGTGACGTATCAACTTAACAGGAAACATTAACCTGATTCTTTGTATCTTGTATTAAATGTACGTACATTTTAACAACGCGTACTCTAAAATATGCTTACAAATTTAAAAATTCTGCTTATTTGAAAAATTTAGAATTCTAACATTTAAATATATGTTGTTATAAATAATAATTACATTGATACACATAGCATGTTTGAAATATTTCTTTGTCCTAGTCATAACTTCAAACTCATTTTAATATCTGTGTCACGCGCTTACATTTCATGTAAACGAAACAATACTTAGAGTGACAAATACTTAAGAAAAAAAAATCAGACTGAACCAAGTTCTAATAAATCTCTAATAGATTTCTTTTCCCTTCTGAAACTAATCATATCTCAACATGTCTCGTAATTTCTTTGATCTACATATTTCATCGCTCAACGTATGACAATCATGATTCATAAGATCTAGATTTCAGCAAGAAATACATAAATAACTATATCTTACACTATAAAAAGAACATATTATCAGGGTTAACCAGAGTGAGTTATATGTAAATCATGTAACGAAAAAAAAAATTAGACTTGGATCATAAATGATGCGCTGTAAACTTTTTATGGATTGATACGCCTTTTTTTAAAGCTAACAAAACCTTATGATACACTTTTTTCGTTTGTGTAATGAGCAAAACATGGCGACCATCTGTCGGAAAATTTTGTCATTTCAAAGACTGTTATGTACGAAGATCCGAAGCGAGCCATCTGTTGGATATATCTGGTACTTTATTGGAGGGTATTTATTTCTTATTCCCCCATTTCAGCTTTGAAATCTGATTGACTTCGCCTAGTCGCCATCTTTATTGGATTTCTCCTTTTTTTCTTTTTTTATCCTTTTTTTTCTTGTGACTTCAACTCTTCATTTCATTTGAAGTCGATGAAATCCGGAGATTCCAGATTAAAAAGTGGAAGAACTATAGGATCAAACAGGCGTAGATAATCTCATACCTTCTTTTCTGTGATCTGTCCATTGCTAAAAAAGAAAAAAACAACTAAAATATAGACACTTTATAAAAGAAAAATATACTTTTTATCTCCCATAACACTTTTTTTTAAATCAAACATTTTTAAAATGGAAATCAATGATAACTATACACAAAGTAACATTTTTTTTATTAAAACCGATAAATGAATTAAATTTTTAATGCAACGTTTATTTTTAATTTTATTACAAGAAAACGCAGAAATTATTACACAGATACAATTTTTTTAATATATATATATATATATATATATATAAAGAAAAAAATACATATATATATATATATAAAGAAAAAACTCACTCACTCACTGACTGCCTCACTGACTAATCACGATATCTCTGGAACTATTAAACCTACAGACTTCAAATTTGGTAGGTAGATTCCCTTCATGCAGTAGACGTCAGCTAAGAACGGATTTTGCAAAGTTCGAACCCCACAAGGGGCGTTATATATAATTATTTCCATTACTAAACTGTTAGATGTACAGTCGTGAAAAAAAAAACTTGGTACACATAGTTCTTTCATAAAGTAGAGATTCCTACATAATGATTTTTACAAAAATCGACCTCCAAGGGGCGTTGAGGGCGCTTAAGGGACATTATACATAATTATTTCCATTTTTAAACTAAAGAGTGTTTTTTGTCCAGGTATAGAAGTTTAAGTTGGCATTACTTTCCAAGATGGCGACCGATTTAACAGCTGTCAAGTGATTTATTCTCAGTTTGGTTTGGCAATTCATCAAAAAGATCACCAAGCAAGGCGTAGATTCGTCGAATGGGCCCAAAACGAGATTGCCGTTGTTCCCGATTTTCATAAGCGAATTTTATTTAACGATGAAGCTCACTTCTGGTTGAATGGCTACGTCAACAAACAAAACTTCCGCATTTGGAGTGAAGCTAATCCACAAGTGTATGTCGAAACACCGTTACATCCAGAAAAACTGACTGTTTGGTGCGCTTTATGGGCTGGTGGAATCATTGGTCCGTACTTCTTCAAAACCGATGAAGGCCACAACGTTACAGTCAATGGTGATCGGTATAGAGCCATGATTACTAACTTTTTCATTCCTGAATTGAACAATCATGATGTCCAGGAGCTGTGATTCGAACAAGACGGCGCAACATGTCACACAGCTCGTGCCACAATCGATTTATTCAAAGACACGTTTGGTGACCGCCTAATTTCACGTTTTGGACCTGTGAATTGGCCTCCAAGATCTTGTAATTTAACACAGCTAGACTATTTTCTGTGGGGCTATGCAAAGTCATTGGTCTGTGCAGATAAGCCACAAACGCTTGACCATTTGGAAGACAACATTCGCCGTGTTATTGCCGATATACGGCCACAAATGTTAGAAAAAGTCATCGAAAGTTGGACGTCCAGATTGGAGTACATCCGAGCCAGTCGTGGCAGTCGTATGCCAGATTTCATATTTAAAATGTAATGCCACAAGACTATCTTTCAAATAAAAAAAATTCATGTCAATCGAATAATACATCGTTGTTTTATTGCAACTGAAAGTTGAATACCTCTAAAAAACACCCTTTATTAGACGTACAGTCTTGAAATTTGGTAAACGGGTTCCTTTCATAGAGTACAGATCCCGTACAGAATGGGTTTAGTGAAAATCGACTCCCAACTGACGTTGTAGAGATTTAAGTGGCGTTATAGGCAATTAACTCCTTTTTTAAACTATTAGACGTAAAATCTAGAAATTTAGTATGCTGATCCCATTCATTGAGTAGAGATCCGCTATAAGATGGGTTTTGTGAAAATCGTTTCCTAAGAGGCGTTGCGGAGGCTTAAGGGGCGTTAAACATACGTATTTCCAATTTTAAACTATTAGACGTACAGTCTTGAAATTTGCTAAGCGGATTACTTTCATAGAGTACAGATCCGCTGCAAAATTGTTTTTCTCAAAATCGACCCCAAGTGGCGTTGTGGAGAATTAAGGGGCGTTCTAGGCAATTAACTCCTTTTTTAAACTATTAGGCGTAAAATCTTGAAATTGAGTAAGCAGATTCCATTCACTGAGTAGAGGTCTGCCATAAGATGGGTTTAGTGAATATCGTTTCCTAAGTGGCATTGCGGGGGCTTAAGGGGTGTTATAGATAAGTATTTCCGTTTTAAACTATTAGACCTACAGTCTTAAAATATCGTAAGCGAATTCCTTTCATGGTGTAGAGATCAGCTACAAAATAGTTTTGCGGATAATTGATCCCCAAGGGTCACTGAGGGAGATTAAGAGGCGTGATGGATAAATATTTCCGCTTTTCAACTAATAGAACCACCTGCTTGAAAATTAGAAGGTATGTTCCGTTCATGGAATAAAGTTCCTTTTACAAAGATTTTTGCGAAAACGGACCCCAAAGGAGTGGGATTGCTACGGATTAAGGCGTGTTATAGAAAAATTCCTGTTTTTGAATTTAAGGTATCCGTACACCTCTAACGTCATTTTCGTCAAATTTTTCGATTTTTTAATTTAAATGTTATTTGAAAATATGAACTTTTTCTTTAAAGTGGTGTTTAAATTTTGTTTCTATCTTATTTAGAACTTAAGTTATGGGGATTTGAGTTTCATTCGATAGCACCTTTTGAACCCGGAAGTACAAGTCTGCATTGCGAAGTAGAAAAAATGTTTGTTGACATTTTTATTTTTCAAAGTATCGTTTAAATATGCGGTAGTAAAAATTTAAACTTTTTAAAATATGAATTTGAGTTTTCAGAATTATCAAGAATATAATTGGCACCAGGTTTTTATTTATATATTTATCTAGAATCTGGCAAGAAAATAGAGTGATTTACTGTTTGTTTGCATTTGCTTATGATTGCGTAGCTCTTTATAAGCTTTTGTTTAATCCTTTTTTATAGCAGAAAATTTTAATTTTTGTCATTTAAAATGGGTAATGCTAAACGTAGAGTTAGTGCAAAGAGAAAACGCCAATTTCTAGTAAATGGATCTTCCATTAAACATTCAAAAAATAGCAGCGCAACATCTACCAACGCCAGTTCTTCAAAAATTAAATACCTGCTGCCTTTGATGAAGAAATAGCAGAATATCAACGTAAACCACTTACTGGTAACAGAATAATTGATATGGAAGTCTTTTAAATTTTTTACATTTTTGCTGCCCAAGATGTTTCGAAGAAGGTATCCTGCTTTCTGAGGATTCCACATATGGTTTGTGCTCAAATTTTGTTATCAGGTGTAAACATTGTGACTTTTACTCAGGGTTTTCTAGTTCAAAGAAAACCTTAAACTGTCATGAAGTAAATACAAGATTTGTGTATGGTATGAGACAAATTGGGAAATGTTTTTCTGCTGGGTTTAAATTATGTGGTACGTTAAATATACCCAGGCTCAGTAAAACTGCGTACACTAATCATGAGAATAAACTCATGTTAGTGAACTATCAATGCAAAAAGCAGCTTCTGAATTGTTAGTGCTACATCCTACTAAAAATGAAATTGTTGAATGTGGCATTTCAGTTGATGGAACGAGGCAGCGTAGAGGTTACTCTTCCATGAATGTGTGTGTCGCAGCTTTGTCAGTTGGCACTGGTAAAGTAGTAGACATTGAAATAATGTCGTCATATTGTCCCACCTGCAGAAAGATTTCTAAAATGCCTAGAAGCATTGAGTCGGAAACTTTTGCAGTAGATCACGTGTGCCATAGAAATTTTCAAGGTTTTGCGTTAAAAATGGAAGCTGTTGGTGCTACGAGAATCTTCCAACGTTCTATTGTCAAACGAGGCTTTAAATATGCACATTATTATGGTGACGGAGACTGTAAGGGCTTTATCAGTGTCAAAGATACTTATGGAAAGGATAGCGTCACAAAATATGAATGCATTGGTCATGTTCAAAAGAGAGTAGGTGCGAGATTGCGCAAACTAAAGTCTAAAAATAAAAATCTGTCTGGTAAAGGCAAACTCACCGACTCTTTTATTGACCGATTGCAAAACTATTATGGGATTGCTGTTCGTAGCAATGTTGGAAACCTATCCGGTCTTCAGCAAAATGTTATTGCGGCTTTGTTTCATTGCTCATCAAGTGTCGAGAAACCGATGCATGGGCAGTGTCCCATCGGAAAAGATTGTTGGTGCTACTACCAGCGAGCACTGTCTTGTGGCAAAAAGCCAAACGAAAAATATAAAGGCTTATCAAATGAAGTACTAAACACGATTAAGCCTACATATTTAGAGTTGTGTACCAAAGAACTGTTTACTAAATGCTTGCATGGCAAAACACAAAATTCAAACCAGTGTTTAAATGGCGTTATATGGCAGAGAGTACTCGAGGAAGTTTTCGTGTGCCTCAAAACTTTAAAATCTAGTTCATTGGATGCTGTGATCCAATTTAATGATGGATACAAGGGTTGTGTTGAAATTTTTAAAAAACTTAATATAACTCCTGGTTAATTTTACTTTAAAAGCATACAAACATATTGACATCAATAGAATTAACGACGCAGAACGACATTCAACACCAAATGTAAAGCAGCGTAGAAATATTTTAAGAGCTTCAAGGAAAAAAAAAATCAATGTTTTAGAGAGTAAAGAAGGTGTTATTTATAAATCAGAAGCATTTTAAGTATATCAAATTGTGTTTAATATTAAAATTTGCAGTTCAAAGTTTATTTCTGATTTATCTGAAAATGAATTTGTTTAACGTATTGACATCTGACAACGTAAATATCAGAAAAAGTTGTGAACCAAATTAGTTCAAATTTTATAAATATATTTGTTTTATAGATTTAAAGAACCCCTACTACTTTCATAATTATATAGTTGATATGTTTTTAGTAACTAAGGTATATATCATGCTCGTAATAATTTTTTAATGATTTTTCAATGTTCTTTTACTCGAAACTTGATAAAAATTGTAATAAATTGATTATCATCAGGAAAATAGTACCAGCCCTAAAAAATGTTATAGTGATCATCATCAAATTTACAGAAAAGGGATATTTTTGTTTACATTTGAGTTATGTGCGTTATTCTAATAATCAATTTAATTACTATTTACACTATGCTTTACTCCCTAAAATTTTTTATGTACTACAAGTAACATATTAAATGTATTTTTCATAGTTTTAAGTTATATTTCATCAGTAAAAAATATTTTAATAGCAAATATTACAGTTTTTAAAAAATTTTCTTCGAAGGTGTGTACGGATACCTTAACTCATTTACTTGAAATTTACTGAGCACTTTTCTTTAGTTGAATAGAGTTCCACTAAGAATGGATTTTACGGAAATCAACTCTAGGGGGAAGCGGGGAGAGTTATTGGGGTGTATTGATAGACAAAATTACCGTTTGTGAACTGCTACTATAATAATAAAATTTGGTTTGCATGCTTCTTTTGTTGAAATGGAATTCGCTTAGAATGCTGTCAACGAGGTATTAATGATAAAAATTCCGTTTTTGCTTTGTTAGATTTAGACTTGAAATTTCGTGAGCGGAAAAAATATTTCTAGGTTTCGATTTTAGACATAAATAGAAATTAGATATTATAATTTATGTTCTTTTTATATTAAGGGGTGAGAGTGTAACAGCTATAAATATATTTTCAAAACAATCGAATTCTTAATGCTACATATCAATAATTAATATATATGTAAACAGTATACATATATACAACATCGTGAAATACCCAGTGAAGCGGGTGGGTAACAGCTAGTATATATATATATATATATATATATATATATATATAAGTATTGTTCATCGAAAAAGTACATTTCGTTATGAAAGTATTTTATAAATCCTAATATATGTATTTTGTATTAAATATTTCTTTTAAATTAACATTTTATTCTAAAACATTGTAAAAGAAAATAGATTATTACATTTTACACACGCATAAACACCCACACATCCTTATATATATATATATGGGGAACGTATTAAATATAAGATTATACCTGTACTGCAGCAGGTATACTTGAGATTAATGGCGTTTCTACGGTGATACCACTTTCTTCTACGTCACCTTCTATTTCTTGAAGTAAGCGCAGTTTTTTGGGTGTCTGAAAAATAAAAGGGTAAGTTTTATATTTTATTAATAATGACAACAAAAGCATCTCAGTTTTCAGATGTCTGGTGCGTAATAGGATTTTCTTGAAAAGAGAGGAGGAAATATATCTTGGAGAACATTGGACGAATATAAAAGTTAGAAATACTTATCGAATTTCACAAGTCTTCTGTATTCATATATATATATATATATATATATATATATATATATATATATATATATATATATATATATATATATATATATATATATATATATATATATATATATATATATTATTTCTAACTTTTATTTTACAGAAAAAGCTCAGTGAAGCATTTAAACATTTTTCAAGCATAGTTTTCTAAATCAATTTTGTTTTTAAAGTTTTACAAAATGACTATTAAATAACGCCGTAGGATATCAAGTAGATTAGAAAAATATACAAACTGTCTTTATTTATAAGTAATCACATTTTATTAATCAATTAATGCAGTGTTTCTCAAACTGTGTGACGCGCCCCCTAGGGGAGCGCGAAAAGCCTGAAAGGGGGCATGAGCATATTGCAAATTCTAAAACTATAGATTATTTTTTTAAAAATATATTAATTTACTGAAATAAAACGTAATAAAAACATAAAAAACAAAATACACAAATACCTTGATATAAAATACACTAATAAATATGTCAGTACTGCTCAAGGAATTTTTAATTTATTTAACAATACTAAGTTAAGAATAAAATTAATAAGTATCAGTGACCCCATGACCTTGTTATATATGAAATTATGTGTAAAAAGTAACACTTATCTTGATAGTTTGTATGTTTTATAATTAACCCCTTAAATGTCGATTAAGAATTACGCGATTCGCTCCCTAAAGTCATGGTTTAACATGTAGGTGAGCGTATGTAGTGATGAGCGGCAGAAAAATGATGAAATAAGCAAATCCTCTGAAATAAGTAAATCCTTCTCAAATACTGTCAAAGACCTTTCATTGCATTCTAAAGCCTTCCGAACAATATTATGGTTGGCAGATCACAGAAAATGTCATACTTTGGAAAGACGTATATATACTCAGCGTTTTTGGTAAGCGAGACATTTATTTACGCCGGTGGCACTTAAGAGGCCAATTCATATTGTAAGTATGATGTCAAAATATTGTATTTTGAATTCAATAGATGGTTGTTTAGTGGAAGGCGATGACAATTATGATTACATATTAGGTCGCAAGTATAGAAATTTTGAGAAGCACTGAATTAAGGGTACATGGTACGATTTACATTAACATTTTTAATTTAAGAATTTTTAAAATTTTTTTGGTTGCCTCCAATGTGCGTATACTATGTAAAACAGGTTTTATACTCAAAATTTCATAAAAGGCTAACCATTTAATTTTTAAGGAAAAAACTTAAATTTTGGGAAGTGATTTTTAAAATGCTACTCCTCCCCTACAAAAAATTACATACAAGCATGGAATTTGGTTAACAAGTACATCACACCATGTGTAACAAAGGTTGGTATGGGTTTTGCGATAAAATGATTGGTATTTATGCAATACTTCTTTTATGAATGCTTATTGAAAATTCCTTAGAAAAAGTATGAATTCTGAGTTAAATTATTTTTAAAAAAATAAGTATTGCTTTGATTCAAAAATGCATACCAACTTTTGTTACATGTACTATTAGCAATAGGTAAAAAAATTCAAAGCAATAGGCGCAATAGAAAAAAAAGCCTTAGCATTTTAAATGAAGACAAAACAGTTATTTTATCTTTCTGAGATTAGACCGTTTAAAGTTTTGATTTGCCATAGGAATGTGAATAAAAATTAACATAAAAGTTATAATAATTCTGCGTTTTTTAAGTTTAGAGATTTCAAATGTTCTGAGGTTAAAGAAATATCTATAAAAAATAATTTAGGCTGAAAAAGTTAGATTTGATTTTTTGACCGATTTTTGTCAATTGAATCGTACCGTGTCTCCTTAATGGATTAAGGATTATCAGAATACATAAAAATGGTTCCAATATTTCCTACACTAACAACACAATTCAAACCAATGGCAGTCAAAAAGTTAATTATCAGCTAAAATTGAAAAACAAAAATACTTCTTCATCATAATCTACGAGACAAAAGGAATCACAGCATCAAAATTGCATGTGACCAGGTGAAGAAAATCACCACAGTGTGACAGCAAGGAAAAATAGAAGCGGTTAAAAGCATTACATCGAGCAGAGACAATGTCTGCTCGATGAGTCCGTAGGATTACCGTGGACTGCAGTACAGGAAGCAACTCGTCAAGATACACAGTCATTGAGATAGCACATAGTTTTCTCAAAAATCTCACTTAATTTTCTATCAGTCATTTGCCGTGTACTGGTGACCACGCATTCCACACCGTATTCATTCCCACACAATGATTAGTTTCGGTTCGTCTCATTTGTTTTCTTAACCTTATTATCTATTCATCTTTCACGATGCCATTTAAGCTTATTAGAAATTATCTTTCATGGTTGTAATTATATATTATAGAAATAATGTGTAACTAATTATTTTATATTAGTGCAGAAAAATTGTTTATCTTCTTTAAAAGAGAGTACAACGTCCATATAAAGAGAAATCGAGTGACAAATAAAGAGACAGAGAGTGGAAGAAGATAGAGAAAGAGAACGAGAGAGAGAGAATAGAGATAAAGAGGTGGACAGAGGAAAATAGAGAAAGAGATAGTTGAGTCAGTAGCACAGACGAGTTAAGCTTATAAATATACATAAACAATGTAATTTGATGATCTTTAAATATTTGATGGCAATGAAAATAAAACAAATCTAAAATAATATGTTGCAATAACTTATTCTATTTGAAGGAGAAAATAATGAGAGTAAAAAAAAATGCAGAAAAAATTATCTTGTAACTCTATTAAATGCTTGACGAATGCTTGAATGCTATTTTACGTTTGAAATAAATATCTTTTAAAATCTAAAAAATTTTAAAAAATTACATGAGAGAGAGAAATGCGAAAAACGCACAATGTTTAAAAAAATGCAAACGCCTCATTTTAGAACACATATTCTTTTACAATCTGTAAGACAGGTCAAGAAAGCTGTGAACTATTATTTTGGGTAAAGATGACCATACGAATAAATGACAGTTTTCCGTAAAGTTCTTTGTCTTCTTTACTGAATTTCAGTAGCTGAGTGGAAGTGTATTGCTCTTCCACGCCACAGGTCAGGGGTCAGATCCCGGAATGGGAAGGGTTGATTAATCCTTTCGTCCCTTCCGTGGGTTCATAAATGGGTAGCAAGTTGCGCTTGGGAACTAAATACTGGGGTTTTCGCTTCAGACTGACATCTTAACCAGAACATATGCGCGTGAATGTGCACAAGGTCACAAAAACTGAACTTTGGCCTGCCATGGGCTGTTACGCGACTGAGAATTTTTGTAGTTTACTGGTTATATGTTTGAAAAGACACGACATTTCTAACCTCGAAATAGTTTGCATTTTTTTCTGAATACTCAATTTATGTAATTACTATATTTTGGCATTGTTTTTCATCTTTTAAGAAGGCAAATATATATAACGAGTGTAGTTTTATTTATATAAAAAAAAAATATGAAACGAAAATACACTTAAAAAGAAAAAAACTTTAGAAAATGATTTTTCTTCATTATTTTTATTAAGTTTTTTTTACACTAAAATTTGGATTATTTGTGTTTTTTAAACAATAGAATCGGAATGTAAATTAAGCTGATCAAATCATCAATGCATGCAAAGAACAAAACCTATCAACGACACGATATTCTAGTTTTAAGCATTGGATTAGACTTAATTCTGACCTTTTGATGTGTAAGAAATGAATTCTCAACATCATCCTTTTATTGACAAAGGTTTGTGTAACTACATTTGCCGAAAAAGGGTAGCTAAACTTTACATTTAATCTCGTTTCCAACATCCTCTCCGCCCTGGTTGATCTCAAGAAGGGTGCCTAGCTGTACTCACACAGGCGGGTTACATTCCTTCCATTAACTCTCAGCTTATAGTATCTTATCTTCCCGTCGCGTTCATGACGTGGGTTCATCACTCTAGCTTTCTTCCACATGTACCTATCTTGCAAGCTTTTCAAAGCAAAATGTGGAACGTCAATGATTTTCAGTTGAAATTAATGCCTTAAAAGAGGGTCGTCCTTCACCAAAAAATTTAACAAGGGGCAGTTAAACTTTACATTTAATCTCGTTTTAACAACGCACTATTTTTACAAGAAAAATAGGAAATGATAACGTACTATGCTTTTATGAGCTATTGTCTTTTATTTTTCTCAAATTCAAGGTCACAGTAGAATCAAGCTTTTTGATGTGTATTTTGATGTGTGTAACATCTTTCCTCTCGATTGTTGGATATTTGTGGTAGTGATTTCGTGAAAAGGGACGGATGTGGGTAACAGGGAGTGACGTAAGTGCGCTATTTGAGCGCCAATGTGACCGCGTTGTGTTGTCGCTTCGCTACCCTCGCATTCTTCTTACCCAACCTAAAAGCTTACTTTACATCTTTCCCTGAGGCCCTCGTCGCCTTGAAATGAATTGTCCTGGGTTCTGTTCCCGGGAGCTTGCTGCTTTCAAATTTACTTTAAATCACTTACATTTCCTTAGAAAATTATTTTCCTTGATCAAATTTAAATTTCGACGTTTTTTCCTGGTTTATTTATTTTTTATTAGCACATTCTCAAAACACTGATTCAGCTATTGCAAATACTTGTTTTCTGTGCAAACAAGACGCAATATTAAATAAAACTCCACAAAATATCAAAATTGATGGCTTAAAACTCAAGTTGGAGATAGTTGAAGCATTATGAGTCTATCCCCCTACTAAAAAAAGTATTTTAACTGATGAGGAAGAGAGCAGTGTTGTAATGATTCTCACAAAAAAGATCGAAGCGTTATAATCCACCGGCTATACATGTCACGGCTTTTATCCTGGTCACTCAAGGATAAAGTTCTTGACATGTATAGCTATTTTTGACGTGTTGAAAACATTTTAAGGCCTTGCAAGTGCAGATATGAAATCTACGAAAGTAGTTAGAAAACATGTTGTAAAAAATGCAATGGTTATTTATACTTAACCAAATAAAAAAATTTACTGTACATAAATAATAAATTGATAAAAATGAGTTAATTATACATCAATAACTTCTTTTTTTAACAAGTTTAGTTGAATTAAGATTGTTTCTTCCACCAACTTAGAGCTGACAATGTATGACTCGTAAAATTACATAGATGTCATGTTTCACAGATAACGCCCAACACGCATGATCGTGCGAGTACCGTCTTTGTTCCGCGGGGAGGGGGGAAGTGGGAATTATTTTAGCATTTATCCCAGTGTCATTGGGGTTCATATAGTATTAATAACCAGAAGAATTTAATGTTTAAAGATAAAAATAATTCGGGTCTAAAAGGGATATACATAAGGTGGTTCTGCTCTTTTAAATAAACAATCACTCGCTTCCCAAGGTTCTGAGTGGTGATTTTAACTTTAACATCAATTTGCCAAAATCAGAGCCACCCATAGCTTTTTTGAATGATGATCTCAAGCACGAAATGAACACAAAGCAAAATATTTCGACAGCTAACAGTGGTACTGTCATTGATGCTGTTTTTCAATGGTTTTTAAATACTTCACATACTTCACATACTTAAATACTTAATCACAAGTATATGTGTCATATTTTAGTTACTATTGCGTATTTACTACGAAAACGTGTCAGATGCTGTACATCATATGCGACTCCTGTAAGGCTCTTTTTTTTCTTTGCTTCTTTGTATTCTGTTTCAAAACGTAAAAAGGGATTTGTTGTAAAAGCAACTCACATCTGCATTAATTTGTATCACTTAATGTTAACCCAATTAAAAACCAAAAGCGATTATTGAGATGCAGCAGATCACACAGAAGCATCTTTAGAACTAAAAAAGTAAATAGTACTATGAAACTGTTTACTATTGAATACTGTAGCATGGCTATTTAACTAAACTGTAACAGGACTAATTACGTGTTACTATTTGAAATTGTAGTTTAATTCACTCAGAAACATTTCGAAAAAACAAATGTGTTATCCCATGTGAATGTTACCGCTAAAAAAATAAATTCTGGATTCATTTCTTTCTTTCATTTTTTTTGTTTAGCAGTAAAATGTTACCCCGTGCATTATATATTATATCCAAATAAATAACTCATTATCTACTTTAGCATCCACACATGAAAGAATATAAAAAAATATATAGTATATGCCTAATGGTTAGAGCATCGGACTCCAGACCGAAAGGTCTTTGTTCGATGTCCGATGCCACCAAATATCCCCTGAGTACACACAGAGTACATGCTCGTTAAATCGGTGGGTCTAAGAGTCTTGTGGGCTTAATCACGAGTACAGGGGACTGGGGAATATTTCTCTCCTCTTCAATTCCATACCTAAATTGGGGAGGTGGAGTTCGGTGGTGTCGCCATTTGTCATCCCTTCGGGGAATTTCACAGAGATAATTCGTACTATCACCTGTTTGGCGCTCAAGGCCACGGTCAATGACAGGCGTTATTGTAACCCCTTGTCACGATGAATCTCATGGGCCTCGATCCGATTACGTCAGGCAGGTGGCATTAGAAACAACAACAACAATATATTCCTCATTAGGAAAGTAACCGAAAGATGTAAATCAGTGCCTCTCAATCACTGTGTCATGGCACATTTTTGTGCCACCAAATTCCCGGAGTGTGCCGTATTTTTAATTTTTTTTAATTATACGTGAGAAAAAATTTAAAAAAACAATCCGGAATTGAATTATTCGACTGTTTTTTTTACAGAAATAAACTAATACTAATCATAAAACTTATTGAACAATTGAAAATACTAGAGTATGGATTACTGCAGTACACTAAATGTAAACATAAAAAATCTTGATTGGGTTCGTGATACATTTGTGGTAACAAATACATCTATGTATGAATTAACTTTGAGTGAAGAGAAAAAACTAATTTTGCTCTGTAGAAATCGAGATTTAATTTCTAAACGGTAGGATGAGTCGATAAGTTAGGGGCGATTATCTTGTACTAGTAAAAAAAGCTTGAAAATATTGTTACAACTTTCCACACGTTATTTATATGAAATAAAATTTTTAGCATTAAGCAATATAAAAAAATGATCGAAACGTTTTTGAATGTTGTTGATAAAATGAGATGGCAGTATAATTTTTACAACCAAATATAAGCGGAATTGTTAAAAATAATCAACTCCAAATTTTACATTAAATGTTTTCTTATAATCAATTTGTAATTACTTTCTCAGTAAACATTTTGTGTTTTTATTCGTACATATTATTTTATTTAATGTTGAAAATTATAGGTAGTTAAACATTTATTTAACTTATTTTATTGTTTGTGTGCCACCAATTTTTGAAATTTTTAGAATTGTGCCGCAACAAAAATAAAATTTAGAATTACTCTGTTTGTGATTTTAGTGATAATTATTTATATTATAACAAAGCTGGCAACAATGGGTTCTATGAACTATGCAGAACTTACTCTGTTTCAAGATTTCGTCGTTCATTCTCTTTCCTGCCTTTTGAAAAAAATTGTAGCAACCCTTCAATTTTTATACCTAAAATTTATTTTATTCATCATTTAAACTAAACAAATAATTCATTCCAAAATAAACAATTCGGAAAATCAGTATGAATGAAATTCAAATGCTCTTTTTGTTCAATTAATAATTCATTGTCCTTATGTACAAGTCTGTAATATTTATTCATATTTAGTTTTCTTTTAGTATCACTCAGTTTGCATTTCTTTCTATTTAATGTATAGAGAAATATAAAGAAAAAACTTACCGATATGAGCTCGGGATCTTCTGTAAATGTAACACTTTGGTATTCACCATATTTACGAGTGTTTGGGTCATTTTGTACTGAAGATAAATTTGTGTCATCTTCTGAATCACATGTTTTAACTGTTGTTTCTGAACGCTCTAAATATATCAAAAAAGAAATATATATATATATATATATACTTTTTAAGAAATCACCTTTTAGGACAATAAAAAATATATATATATATATATATATATATATATATATTTATATATATATATATAATCTTAGCCATGTACGACCTTTCGTTCATATGTCGACGAGCAGCCCAACACAACGTAAAGTAGTAAAAGCAGTTACTAAAGAATAATTGAGAGAACATAGATGAATGTGTGCAAGATCGAATCAAAGTATTTCTTAAAAAAGAAAACTGTATTTTCAATAGCTTGACTTCACCATTACATTTTATATAAATAAAAGCATTATCTTTCTAAAGTTTCCCTTTTAAGTATATTTATTTTCTAGAATAAGTTATTATAGTATTATAATATATTAATATGACATTTCCAGATAAAAAAAAATTTTCACGGATGAGTTTAAATATATTAAAGAGATGGAAAAGCAGATAATATATATAATAAAGGTCATCTTATAAATTTTTGGGTTTTTCTTAATGAAGGAGCTATTTAATTGTTTTGGAAAACAGAAATGATCACTGACATATACATTTAATGAAAAAATTGCAAAATTCTTATCTTACTAATCTTAAAAGGGACTTAATATTTTTATATTGCTTGCTTTTATGTCAATTCTTTTTCATCATAATCACACAAGTGTACAATTCGTTGATAAAAATAAAAGTTGAACTGTGTCTGAGACTTTTAAAAAATAATAACGCTTCAACCAAATGCTATTACAGTTTTTATCTTAACAAGATAATTAAAGTGAACTGAAATAAATAATTCATAAGTTACATAAGAAAACAAATGAATTAAATTCAAAAATAAATAATTTTAAAAACGTTTCGTTCTGTTGAAAAAGGTAAATTTTCTGAATTAATTTAAATGTTTTCTGGTGATGGTTCATTATTTTATATCCTGTTAGAGGTATAGAAATCCTTAAATTTAATATTTTCAAAAGGAAAATAATTTTAAAATATCTAAACTCGTAATCCATTATATGTAATAAAATAATTTTTTGATTGCTAAAAAACTTATATGGACTTACTAAACATTTATTTTATTTGAATCGAGACCAATTGTAAAAATTTAAGAATGTAATTAAACTTTTTAAAAAATTCAACATTTTTTAATATTATTTTTTTTAAAATTTTGAATGCACAAACAAAAATATTTAATGTACAAAAATATTTTAATTGTAAATATGTTATTTTTAAGGGTTAGCTTAGATTTTCAAGTTCCTGTTGACGTGTGTTCGAGTTTCACTAGCTTGCAAATCTCATGCTTATTTTTCATTTACTTCATACTGTGGAAAATATCAGTTGGACGCCAAGCATATTTGGTAAAATTGTTTAAAATGACGTTTTAATATTACAATTACAAACATTGAGGAATATTAACATGTAATGCTACAACAAAGACAATTACGGAAACTATTATATTTAGCATTACAACAATAAATGGACATAGGTTCTACACGTTGCACATAGTCCAATAGCAAGCCTTTGACAGACATCTTCGCCAATCATCGGCTAAAGGTCACTGGCTACATATTGGTTTGTTTCAATACTACGTTATCAAAATTACAATACACATCATTTTCTCAGTTTTCGTTTTAATTGACCATAAAAGATTTAATTTTAAGCAGAACGATTTGTTTTGTTATAAAAAAACTGTTTAACGATATAAATGTTTTATGAAGGGGAGTTAACAAAATATACATCTCAGCAGTAATTTTTTCGTAATATTGTCCTGTCCTTTGTGTTTTTAAATTAATGTAAGCGTATTCGTAAATTCTAAAAATAATTTAAAAGATTACTTATTACTTAATTTTAGAATATTGCAGTTGGGTTTTAGCCATAGGAAATTATTTTTCACATTTCGCTGCATGTATAAATGACGTACCTTGGAAGAAGCTTTTTTCGGGAATTATATCTGGCCCTTGGTTATTTGTAACACAAGGTTCTTTGCATTCTTTCATAAGATGAGCATCACATCTATAGAAAATAGAAAAGTTACTCTATTAAATAGCAATCCTTCTCATGATTGAGAATACAATAAAATACATAAATAAAGTTAAAGCTCAGTATCAAAAGATAAAAAAGAAATTCTCAGTATACTTTTGACGATATGTATTTAATATAATACTGGATTTAAAAATGGAACCAACGAGTATATATAAAAAAGTAGAATAACTAGAGATAAATGTTCTGAATGCATATGTAAATGGTATCATGAATAAAACTTTTCAAAAACTTTAACAATGGTAAATATAAATGGTAAAATGTTTTTCAGTCTGCCTAACAGTGTTTTAATGTTAATACATTTTTACAATTTTGATATTAATATTACATGCATACAAATAAAATTTTGTAATGTTGATACAGTCAAATTACTCATAGTCTCAACACTACGTAGCAGTTTTTTGTTAGAAGTAATAATGATGTACAATTGACTAAAAGAGGAGTTTTCTTTATTGCAACGCTGATCATTACCGAAGACAGACTTAATCTTTCTTGAAAATTTCCTTTAGACATATTTTTTGAGGTACTAAACTTGAAAAAAGTACAAAGTACAGCTGTCTTATTTGCAAGTTTTATATGTACTTGATATATGTATTCAAAAGTATTGTGTCTGGACATGTCTCAAAACAAAAATTCCAAATTATGTGATGTGTTTACTTTATAAATTTGAAAAAATGCGTGTTACAAGTGCTAATAGCATCTAATCAATCAGGCGGTGTGAAGTGTGGACCTTACTCAAAATAGTTAATGCTTCATTACAAAATACGCACAGTTGTATAGATTCATCATTTACAGAAAAATTCTAAAATTTTAATATTTATAAAAATTATATCGCTTTGAGTTGAACCATCCTGTAAGATAAAAAAATTATATTTTGATAAGTCCACTTTTATAAATGTCCTTGATGTATTTATTGAATTGATAATTTATCTCGAAAAATATATATTTCATTTTTTCACTCATTTCTTTATGTTTTAGGTATTGGAAATAATTAATAGTTAATTTATTTCCTGATAAAGGTTTGCATCAATAATAAACTTAGTGGATACTGTATTTTCTCCTTAGAATATTTATTATTTTACAACGTACCATTGTATATAGATTTATATTTTTTTAATTGATTTTATATAATTATTCTTTTGAAGAATTCGTAAATGAAATAATTATCTAAAATCTATATTTCCTCATTTACTTCAAATATAACTGTTAATAATGTTTCGTTTTTCATGCATTGCAAATTTGTATATATATATTTCGCTAGCTTGCGATAATTTTTTGTTCAAGTTGTATTTTTTCAGAGCTTAAACATCATTTTATTTGGTCCCTTTCTCTGTTACTTTGAATAAATATACAATATAAAAACAGCCTGTATCTAATTAATACACCGTAAAAAACGAGAAACGTTTCAAAGCTGCTACAGTATATAAATATAAGCGTGGAATTAATTTTAACGACTTTGATAATTACATATTTATATCTTTTCGTTACTAAGGATCTAGTTTAAGCAATTAGGTGCAGAAAACTTTAACATTCTCTGATAAAATGTGATAGTGACATTTAATGCAAAAAAAAAATATAAATTGCGTATTATATATACTTTCTTTAAGGGTAATGATCTTTATAACTTTTAGCTTCGTGAATAATTGCCAGTTAAAGATTATAATTTTTGTCATGTGGTATATATATGGATCATTTATACCTCGGAAAATATGAATATTAATCTATTGATACGACCTGCAACTTTTATGAAACGACATTTTTGGATGAATTTTTTGTAGTTATTTCAATGTATTTTGATTTTATTTCCCATGATTATTAAGGGATTAAGTCTCAAATTCCTAAATATAAAATTAACAATTGTTTAGTGAAGGTTATGTTGTTACTATGAAAATTACAGTTTTTTTTTATATTTCTGACCAACAAAATTGTACTATGTTGGTTTTATGTTGTTGTTGTAGCTTCTTATCCCAGATGGTGTAGCTTAGCTAAAACATCTCTGTGAAGCCAAATATTGACAAAAATTCCAACACTGAAATAGGATTTCCTAAGACCTCGTCAATAGAAAAACTCAAGCAATTAAAAATATGACTGCGGGAGGGCTAATCAGCCTCGCAACTATGAAATTCTGGAAAGAAACTTCGCCCGTATTGAAAAGTAAGAGATTTGATGTGGCCACCAAAAAAGCGCGAGCTAGCCACCTGTCGATCCCTTGGAATATTAAGTTCGTGAAACCAACAAGGTTTTCTCCCAAAAGGTCATGAGTCAGCAGGGGAAATTCTCCAAATGGCATTTGATTCTATCATTTTATTAGAAGTGAGTTCGTTAAAAGTTCGACAAATGCCCTCCCTATAGTTGTCAGCGGTGGCAGGCTTCGTCAAACTATCGGCTATCTAGTTACCATTCAATCAATATAGGAGAGGACCCATTGAAAGTATATGGAATGTCTAGGAGAAATTCGAAACACAATATCCAGAATATATAGGCTTATCCCCAACAGTTTTTCTACGAGAAAGGCGTTGTATAGAAGCACAATAGTCGCAGTTAATATCAAAATGTCGCTGAAGACGACAGAAGCATATCCTTTATAAATAAATTGCAATAAGTTCAGACTTATAAACAGAAAAGTAGCTAATATTCCTAATATTAATGCCAGATGTACCATCAGATATCTCAATGTGCACGCCACTTCCAGATATACCACCTTTGGTTTTCCAGATATAGTGTTTAGATATCTATCGTACAGTTTGAATGTATTATTTATATTTCCGTGTCTCTTTAAAAACTTCATATTCCTTTAGATTTTTGACTATGATCAATATTCTTCAAAAGAAAACATTCAACTCATTGTTTTTTTTTCTTGATACATGTAAAATGTAATGATATGTAGCATCAATGCATGTTTTACTAGTAAAAAAATAGTTAAAATATAGCAGCCAAAAACTGACAGCGAATGCCGATTCCTCCTTAAAATTTTTTTACAGGAATTACACAAATTGTTCAAGATTATCTCAATCAAGTTTTAAAGATTTTTTTTTATTCAAAAATGTGAAAATATTCTCTTTGTTATTTTGAGTAAAATTAAATGTTGAAGGAATTATTGTAATCATTATTGTTATTATAAATTTAAAAATATAGAATAATCATATTCAACTTTATGGCTTTAAACTTGTTTGCTCTGATTTTACTGTATTTAAAATGGCATTTAATTTGAACAAAACCTTTACATTTCAGTTGCTCAAGAAAATGAAAAAAAAACTTTTTTGTTATAATAAATAAAACTATTACGGTCGGACTTCTTAAAAAAGAAATATTTTCTTTTTTAAAATTATAAAAAAAATGTAAATTCCATCAAAACTGATATACTTATATATGTAATTTCATTACACTTTTTTTAAGTGAATTTCATGAAGCATTTTATATATTAAGAGGTTACTGTAAGACTAGAATTAATGTATCAAGCAGTTTGAAAGTAATATCATTTTTAATAGATTATTGTTAATGATTACTTTTAAGCACCGATCTAAAACTAATATTTGTATAGTGTAATAAGTGAATTAAGTGTAATAATAATTAAAAAACAAAATAGATTTGTTGACAAAGAACTGGAAATTAATAAACACATTACAAATTGAAAGTAATTTTTATTTTACGATACTTAGACATTGAAAGTCTATTTCATCATTTAGATAAATGTTGATAGATATACTTACTTTTCAACGTCTGACTGTAATTTCTAGCTAAAAATAAAATGAAGAATATAATTTAATTTATTTTATTAATTGAAAAAAATATAATTCGGTTAACAATTTAGTAAATAAATGTAATTGGTAAAAGGGAAATGGCTCTAGAAAAATACAATTAGATTATTTGATACAACTACAAGTTTATGATATATATATATATATATATACATATAAACTATTCTTTTCTCACTAATTATTGTATTTTTCTATATTCAGTAAGGTGAAAAAATTCAAGTATAATTTTAGCTACATTTTTTATCATTTACAGTGCTGTAAAATAAATGCACATTTTTTTTAATCCGTGAAGTAGCTTATTTAGTTTTGATTATTTCATTTTGACATTATTTTTGCATGGAAACCGTTTATATAAAGTAAATATAAACACGTTATTATAATCTCATCTACTTGAACAAATTAAATTTTGTTCTGTCATCTTCCTGTGACTGTAATATTGGTGGCGAGGAAAATATTGCACATGTGCCCTTTATGTGTTCCATGTTTGAAACAGAACGAAATATCTTAAACTTGGCTTCAATGTTCTCCAAATCTTTAGCAACTTATTTCCACTAAAATTGTTTTGAAGAAGTTATGTGAATCGTTTGTAAATATTTGTAAACCATTATAACCTGAATGCTTATCTTTCTTTCATTTCTATGTGATTAATACATGCTTCTGTTAACCCCGTCTGTTATTATGTGGCGCACATGGATTTTATAATTTTTTTCAATAAAAATTATGTCATATATCAGTATTTATGTTATAAGTTTTTAATAAAGTTTTAATATTTAATGTAATAACACTACTGATAATTCGTATTAAAAAATCTATAAGCTTAATAACAAATGTGTCCTGAAATAATTATTGAATTACATCATATAATTATTTTATCTTTCTATTTTTTCAGTAATATCATATTTTATGTGAAAAAAGATATATATTCCTTATATAAAATAATTATTCTTAAGTGTTAAATTACATTAAGATAAAAGAACATGCAATACTTTTTCTTTTAGATTTCAATACACATTATTTGTATCGCAGTCCAAACGTCTGTACAAAACTCATATAAGATACAAGTTTTAAAAAAGTTTAATTTTTTTTTTTCATACGATAAAACATTATGGTGTTAACGTATGAAATTTAATTGCAGCCATTTTTATATATTTCTGAATATTCAGTCTATGAAAAGAATGTTTAATTTACCTTTTACTGTTCTTCGTGATTTCAGTTTTATTGAAAGTAATATGATTATGATGACAAGGGCTAATACGAGTATTGCTCCAATAACTATTCCAAATATAGCAGTCAAAAAATTTCCATCTTCCTCTCTTTCTAAAAATAAACATTAATACAATCAATGGTCTTGTTTATTATTCAATACACAAGCTAAATATGCAATATGTTTCATTTTAATTACGTTCATTGTGTGGAAATTATCTAAAATAAGGCTGATAAAATTTGAAAAAAAGAAGAATGATAGACCTGTTCTCCTTCACTATTAACTCATATTTTCAACTCCGCAACATGCCCATTTCATTAATAAATTTATGGTGTCATCGTTTCAAAAAAAGAAACAGACCATTTATTAAAATATTTGTTGCAATTTATTTCATATTTCTAGAGTAAAATAATTTACCTGATAAGCAGAGTTTTTGTTTATAAATAAGTGAGTTTGAACTATTTGTAAGATATAACTCTTAAATGATGTGTGAATTGCAAATTGTTATGAACAGGAAAATTTGAAGCATTTAAAATCCGAACAAAACCTTTATTTGCGGAATTATTCTTCTTATTTTGTATATGAAAAATATTTGGATGGACATATAAATTGATTTATTCAAAATATATTTGCTTAAAAAATTTGTTTTTATTTAAGCAATGTCGATATTAATTATGTGCTCTTGTTCAATACATAACGCTTTCTTTAATGTTCCTTTCACTCGCATCGTAAAAGTGTGATAATTTGCCACTTATTGCTCATTCAGTAAATAATGTGGTTTATTTCTAGTAGGGTTCTTTTTTTTATAAAAATGTTTAAATAAAAAAAATTATATCAAGAATGTCAATAATTTATAGTCAAAACGATTTTTTTCTAAAGCAAAATACAAGCAGCGATTGAGTACGTCTATAATTATATGAATTGATTGAAAAAATATAGTGAAGAAAAAAATATTTACAAATACTTAAAATGTTATTAATATATACTGAAAAATATATATTCTAACATAATGATTAATATTTTTATATAGATTGTAGCAAGATATGTGCCAAATAAAGAAATTTGGATTTTTAAAAATTATATAATGGATATAGATTCCCGGAAACTTATATAAGAAAGATAATTTTTAGATATTGTATATATGAGTTCCTAAGATATTTCAGAAAAACTCCCAAAATATGAACGAGGAATTAAAAAACTGGTTGTGCATATAGATATTTTCTGGAATATTTACGGCATTAAAAAATTCTGTCTTATTTCTTAACAGTGATTATACTTCACATAAGTGTTAACACTTTACTTATTTATTTTTACTTTTTTTCCTTTTTTTTTCAAACAAAAGCTAAATGAAGGGAATGTTTTAACTATAAATCTTAGGAAAATTTTAAAAAGTACTATGCAGCATAACAATTATGAAAACTGGAAGATAACTTTAAAGTAATTCAATCATTTCATGTTGATAGTTACACTAGTTTCCAGATAAATAACTAAAAAAATGTTTTAACAGATACTTCAATTGATTTTTTCTTTTAACTTTAAGAGAAAATGCAATTGTTATGCAAATGTAAATGAATATTTTCTTTTCAGTCTGAGGTACAGTTACAACATATTGATATAAAAAGCAATGAGAAATATTCAATTATAGTCAAGCAAAAGGTATTTCCTTTTCAGTCTGAGGTATAGTTACGAGATATTCAATTGTAGTGCACATAAAAAATTGTTTATTTTTCAGTCTGATGTATAGTTACAGCATATTCAATTATAGTGCAGATTTTTTTTTTCAGTCTGAGGTATAGTTTCAACATATCCATATAAAAAAGAATGGAAAATAGTCAATCATAGTGCAATAAAAATTATCTCCTGAATGTACATTCATTAACAGAATTCAAAGGATTATTTATTTGGAAATATTTTATAATAATTTTGATACTCAAGTCGTAAAATGATACAGGGTGGCCATAATTGAACAGCAAGTCTTCAAGAGGTGTTGGAGAAAAACCCACTCGGGATACTTCAGTGAAATTTGGTATCAACACGTTTCAGAACATGCGCAAATAAAATGTGCAAAAAAAAGCCATTTTGACCTATAAAAAGCCCTATACCGGATTTGAGCGCTCACCGGTGCCATGTACAACTTCCAAAACCGATAGATAGAGCATAATGGCATTCTGAGAGGTATATAAATAACATAAAGCATTACTTGTATACAGTTTATCAAATTTCCATACAATTCACTTCAGCAATTAAATTTTTACAGTATCATGTAACCAATCATTAATGTAAATTAAGATCCCAAATTAAACAATCTATAAAGACGCTTTGGAAAACAATCAATCGATTATTTTTTCAGTGAGACTATCACACAATGTGCTCAATATGCGAACCACCAGATGCAAACACATGCTGAAAGTGTAAAACAACATGGTCCACCGTCGCATGTAAAATTTCTATTGTAGTGCACCTCACATGTTTCGTCATGCTAGATTTCAATTCAGCAACAGAAGCATGTTATTATGTATAAACCATATCTTTCAGATGTCCCCATAGATAAAATTCCCAAGGATTAAGGTCCAGTGAACGTGAGGGCCAAGCGTATTAGAAACCTGTGCGACTCGCGCGCGGTCCACACAAAAAATGTAGGAATTTTTAAAAGGTTTAGCGATGTGAGGGGTTTCTTCGTCCTGCATGAATACCATGGTTTCTAAACAATGTATTTCTTGTAATGCAGGAATCAATTGTTCTCTCAACTTCACTACTCAATGTGATATTGTTCTTATATTGTTCGATGGGCTTAAAATTTGCAGATATGCATTCGATAAGCTTTGAAGCACATCACACCGCCATCTATCGTGTAAAATATGTGATTTTTTAATTTTTATTTTTTTATTTACTTATTTTACATATTGATTTGCGCAAGTTCCAAAATGCTTATATACCAAATCTAACTAGAATATGCCCGATAGGTTTCTCTCCAGCACATCTTGAACACGTGTAGTTTAATTACTATTGCCGTTTTGTACATTGAAAAAGGCATTATCCTTAATTTTGTTTCTTCTTGAGTTGTAAATATATGTAATTAAAAATAATTATTTAATTTTGATTACTAATAATTCTCAGCGAATACAAATACTTTATATATATATTTTTTTAATTTATTCTGAATTCACTAGTAATACATTCATAGGAAAGAAGAAGAAAAATATATTTCTTTTTTCATTTTTTGTTTAACATAATAACATTTTTAATGGGTTAAAACATTTTTAACAAACATAAGAAACAATATAAGGATGTTGAGAAGTAATATAATAAACATTATCTTTTTAAAATGAAGTAAACTATTTACATTTTTTTAACTATAAGTATATATATGTATTATTATTTACTTAAAGTGAGGGAAAATAACATTAAACACAATTAAATGATTTGTTATAAAATTACAGAAAACTAAGCAATACCATGATAAAATATGGTAAAAACAATAGCAAAATCATTGCAGCTTGCATAAAACTTGGCATAAACAAGTTTATGTCATCAAAATGTTGAGCAATAGTAATTTTATGTATTGAGTAGTGTAATAATAGAATTGAAGTGATTCACATTTTAATGCCTAGATTCACAGTCTGAAATGCATCTACATCAAATTCAACAGGCAGTTTTACAGCTTTGTTAAATAGTTGAAATGTTAATCCTTCTCGGCATGGCTACATTATATACAGATATGTATAAATTCTCCAAACAAAGTACGTAATATATTAAATGCAAGATAGTGCAAGTCATTTTCACTTGGATTTCAGCACAATGTAATTAGCATAGAACATATAATTGTGTAATAATATGAAGGAGAAATTAAAATAATATACGATTAATTTAATTTTATAACAGAAAACTGCAATAGGCTTAAAAATATATTCAAACAATTTCATATTATTTGATTTCAATTACGTCTGATTGTGTAAAGTGTAGAATATTTTATAATTGATATAATAAAATCACTTAAAATTGTTCGTAAAAAGGATTTTTGACGCCATTTTATTTATGTCATTTTTAAAAAAATATATAAAAAAGGATATTTAAAATTGTTAGAAGACATGTTTTTATATTTTTCAATTAATACGCTTACGCTACTTCTTTAAAAGTAACGGTGCATTTAAAATTATTTTTATAATAGTTTTCTTTTTGCTCTATAATTTAATGTTTTTCGGATCATTTTAAATCTCATTTACATATGTTATTGAAAAAGAAAAATTATCTGGAAAAGAATGATATTTTATATATAATTTCACTAGAATTACGTATCACATATATAATTTCTACGTATATCAAATGCATCATTCATGAGAAACATTGCTTCTCTTTTCATTAAGAAACAATATATCAAGAACGTTGTAAGTCATATCCCTAATCAAAACTGCCTTAAAACATAATTTTTTTGCAATTTTATTACAATCAGCAGAATATGTTATATGTATAATAAGTAGTTGTAACAGGTTTATTATAACTGGCTTTTTGATGTACACTTTTGTATGGTTATAAGAGGGCTTAATTCGCAGAAATACACATACTCTTGTCATATATAATTTTGGAATATTTAGGAGGAAACTGTCTAAAAAAGGTTGATTTTTTTTTTATTTTACAGAAACGTTTATATAAATGGTATTCAAACTTAACGAACTTTATAATATCTACTACCAATAGTTTCTCGAAAATAACTTTTGTGTGTCTCTTTATCATTTAATCTTTAATTTTTGTGATCACAAATTTTAAATAATTCCTAGGATATTTACCTAATTTATTCATCAAAATAATGCTCTATAACAGTTACATTGTTTCGTGTTTTTGTAACACTTTTATTAATTATATGCTTGAAAATAGCTTAAGGTGCAATGGAATTCCAGATGATGTGAATTTTCTTTCTGTAAATTTTCATTTACATTTCATAAGCTTTTAAGAAACTGATAATAATGTTGTATAAAGATGCGTAAATCTAGATGAATAATGGCTTCAAACAAAACAAAACAAAAATTTGGAAAAATGTCGCTATTTCAAAAATGATGAGATTAACTGAATTGAAATAGCCAATTTTGAGCGGGGATGTTGTCTAGAGTGATGGCATGCCCTTCTGTACGATGTAATGGTGATTTTTTTCTTTGTTACTCTAACATTGCGATGAAACTGGTGCTTTTTAATTGCAATTAAAATATTTTATTCTTACGTATCTGAAACTTATTTGAAACAAATAGCACCTAAAATGGATTATATGCATTTCATGAAAACTGAATTTGATTGTATTCACGATTTTTAACAGAAACTTCTTTCTAGAACTTTATTTTAATTTTTCTATCACATATAAGGAGCACAAAAAAGAACAACCAATACCAGAAATTATAAAAATATACGAGATCTAATTCTTTAGAAAAAATGTGCAAAAATATTTTTTTTCGATTGTTAAACTTCTTCCCTTAATTTTTGAAAGCATTCAACATAATCTAATACATGGTTGAATTAATAGTTTTGAATACCCACTATTCGAATTCGTTAAAATTTTGCATTGAAAATCATAAATTTCTCCAAATAGAATCCGTAGGTTTTTTTCATGAACACTTAAATTAGCACTAGCAACGAATTTAGCGGAGTATAATAAATTATAATTTAAGACTAAAGGTTTCGGTTTCGAATTTCAGACTGTTAAAAGAAAATTGATTCAATGAAAATTCCAAGTTCAATTTGATATTATTGGATATATTTCAATGCTGAAACATATTTCACATGCAATAGCATAGCTCACAAGTTAGAATTTCGACACTAGAATATTTCACAAGAGAAAGTTTCACTGTAGAGTGTGTTTACATCTTAAGAACGATACATGCACTTGCTGTTGCCACAAGACTACTTCTAAATGGAAGTGGCTCACTGTAACAGCGCTACCTAACGGTTTTTACTGTGCAACAAACACTCTTGTCAAATTTGAGGCAAGCGAGCATAGCCTTGAATATAAATTGATTCCTTAAATAACAGCCCATTCTGTGCTAAGTTTTTTTTTTTTTTTTTTTTTTTTGTCATTTTAGCGGATTGTTTAAAAATAAACATGATTTTTTTTTGCAATCATCCATTCGAAAAAAAATGAATTTTTTGCAAATAACGGACGAAAAAATGCATAGATTCAAAATAGACCACATCATTTGACGAAATAAACGCGTTCACTGATTGCGTAGCTAAAAATTTCTATACAATCTAATCATTTATCATTTCTTTTTCTTCTAAGAGAAGGCGAATGATTCATTTCCATGCCGTGTGATTCCCATGCTATTTAGATGTTAAGTATAAAAATACAAATACGGAAACTAATGCCTTTTAATTCAATTTTTAAAGTTAACCAAAAATTAATTCATTAGAGGTTATATAAGTAATTGCTTGGCAAACATTTTTTCGAAAGACAAAAATGAATTTTGAACAGAAAATGTTCAGTGTGCAGACCATTATTCCATTTAGTTTATGCAGAACACGTTTTCAGCATCTAATTGTTTCTGTTTTCATTCCATATTGCACGTACATACATACGCACACATGCGGGCGTGCTTACATATTCACACACACGTACTCACATGGGCACAAATACGTGTATACACACTTAAATTCATCTGTTAATTATTATAAAATGAACGTATTTTAATATTTTGACAAGAAAAACAAATTCTCAAGTTTGATAAAATATAAAAAAAAGGATATTTAAAATTGTTAGAAGACATGTTTTTATATTTTTCAATTAATACGCTTACGCTACTTCTTTAAAAGTAACGGTTCATTTAAAATTATTTTTATAATAGTTTTCTTTTTGCTCTATAATTTAATGTTTTTCGGATCATTTTAAATCTCATTTACATATGTTATTGAAAAAGAAAAATTATCTGGAAAAGATTGATATTTTATATATAATTTCACTAGAATTACGTAACATATATAATTTCTACGTATATCAAATGCATCATTCATGAGAAACATTGATTCTCTTTTCATTAAGAAACAATATATCAAGAACGTTGTAAGTCATATCCCTAATCAAAACTGCCTTAAAACATAATTTTTTGCAACGATGTAATGGTGATTTTTTCTTTGTTACTCTAACATTGCGATGAAACTGGTGCTTTTAATTGCAATTAAAATATTTTATTCTTACGTATCTGAAACTTATTTGAAACGAATAGCACCTAAAATGGATTGGATGCATTTCATGAAAACTGAATTTGATTGTATTCACGATTTTTAACAGAGACTTCTTTCTGGAACTTTATTTTAATTTTTCTATCACATATTAGGAGCAAAAAAGAACAATCAATACCAGAAATCATAAAAAGATACGAGATCTAATTCTTTAGAAAAAAAGTGCAAAAATATTTTTCGATTGTTAAACTTGTTCCCTTAATTTTTGAAAACATTCAACATAATCTAATACATGGTTGAATTAATAGTTTTGAATACCCCCACTATTCGAATTCGTTAAAATTTTGCATTGAAAATCATAAATTTCTCCAAATAGAATCCGTAGGTTTTTTCATGAACACTTAAATTAGCACTAGCAACGAATTTAGCGGAGTATAATAAATTATAATTTAAGACTAAAGGTTTCGGTTTCCAATTTCAGACTGTTAAAACAAAATTGATTCAATGAAAATTCCAAGTTCAATTTGATATTATTGGATATATTTCAATGCTGAAACATATTTCACATGCAATAGCATAGCTCACAAGTTAGAATTTCGACACTAGAATATTTCACAAGAGAAAGTTTCACTGTAGAGTGTGTTTACATCTTAAGAACGATACATGCACTTGCTGTTGCCACAAGACTACTTCTAAATGGAAGTGGCTCACTGTAACAGCGCTACCTAATGGTTTTTACTGTACAAAAACATTCTTGTCAAATTTGAGGCAAGCGAGCATAGATTTGAATATAAATTGATTCCTTAAATAACAGCCTATTCTGTGTGAAGTTTTTTTCTTCTTTTTTTTTTTTTTTGTCATTTTAGCGGATTGTTTAAAAATAAACATGATTTTTTTTGCAATCATCCATTCGAAAAAAAATGGAATTTTTTTTGCAAATAACGGACGAAAAATGCATAGATTCAAAAATAGACCACATCATTTGACGAAATAAACGCGTTCACTGATTGCGTAGCTAAAAATTTCTATACAATCTAATCATTTATCATTTCTTTTCTTCTAAGAGAAGGCGAATGATTCATTTCCATGCCGTGTGATTCCCATGCTATTTAGATGTTAAGTATAAAAAATACAAATACGGAAACTAATGCCTTTTAATTCAATTTTTAAAGTTAACCAAAAAATTAATTCATTAGAGGTTATATAAGTAATTGCTTAAACATTTTTTCGAAAGACAAAAATGAATTTTGAACAGAAAATGTTCAGTGTGCAGACCATTATTCCATTTAGTTTATGCAGAACACGTTTTCAGCATCTAATTGTTTCTGTTTTCATTCCATATTGCACGTACATACATACGCACACATGCGGGCGTGCTTACATATTCACACACACGTACTCACATGGGCACAAATACGTGTATACACACTTAAATTCATCTGTTAATTATTATAAAATGAACGTATTTTAATATTTTGACAAGAAAAACAAATTCTCCAAGTTTGATAAAATATAAAAAAGGATATTTAAAATTGTTAGAAGACATGTTTTTATATTTTTCAATTAATACGCTTACGCTACTTCTTTAAAAGTAACGGTTCATTTAAAATTATTTTTATAATAGTTTTCTTTTTGCTCTATAATTTAATGTTTTTCGGATCATTTTAAATCTCATTTACATATGTTATTGAAAAGAAAAATTATCTGGAAAAGATTGATATTTTATATATAATTTCACTAGAATTACGTAACATATATAATTTCTACGTATATCAAATGCATCATTCATGAGAAACATTGATTCTCTTTTTCATTAAGAAACAATATATCAAGAACGTTGTAAGTCATATCCCCTAATCAAAACTGCCTTAAAACATAATTTTTTGCAACGATGTAATGGTGATTTTTTCTTTGTTACTCTAACATTGCGATGAAACTGGTGCTTTTTTAATTGCAATTAAAATATTTTATTCTTACGTATCTGAAACTTATTTGAAACGAATAGCACCTAAAATGGATTGGATGCATTTCATGAAAACTGAATTTGATTGTATTCACGATTTTTAACAGAGACTTCTTTCTGGAACTTTATTTTAATTTTTCTATCACATATTAGGAGCAAAAAAGAACAATCAATACCAGAAATCATAAAAAAGATACGAGATCTAATTCTTTAGAAAAAGTGCAAAAATATTTTTTTTCGATTGTTAAACTTCTTCCCTTAATTTTTGAAAGCATTCAACATAATCTAATACATGGTTGAATTAATAGTTTTGAATACCCACTATTCGAATTCGTTAAAATTTTGCATTGAAAATCATAAATTTCTCCAAATAGAATCCGTAGGTTTTTTCATGAACACTTAAATTAGCACTAGCAACGAATTTAGCGGAGTATAATAAATTATAATTTAAGACTAAAGGTTTCGGTTTCGAATTTCAGACTGTTAAAAGAAAATTGATTCAATGAAAATTCCAAGTTCAATTTGATATTATTGGATATATTTCAATGCTGAAACATATTTCACATGCAATAGCATAGCTCACAAGTTAGAATTTCGACACTAGAATATTTCACAAGAGAAAGTTTCACTGTAGAGTGTGTTTACATCTTAAGAACGATACATGCACTTGCTGTTGCCACAAGACTACTTCTAAATGGAAGTGGCTCACTGTAACAGCGCTACCTAATGGTTTTTACTGTACAAAAAAACATTCTTGTCAAATTTGAGGCAAGCGAGCATAGCCTTGAATATAAATTGATTCCTTAAATAACAGCCCATTCTGTGCTAAGTTTTTTTTTTTTTTTTTTTTTTTTTTTTTTGTCATTTTAGCGGATTGTTTAAAATAAACATGATTTTTTTGCAATCATCCATTCGAAAAAAAATGGAATTTTTGCAAATAACGGACGAAAAATGCATAGATTCAAAATAGACCACATCATTTGACGAAATAAACGCGTTCACTGATTGCGTAGCTAAAAATTTCTATACAATCTAATCATTTATCATTTCTTTTTCTTCTAAGAGAAGGCGAATGATTCATTTCCATGCCGTGTGATTCCCATGCTATTTAGATGTTAAGTATAAAAATACAAATACGGAAACTAATGCCTTTTAATTCAATTTTTAAAGTTAACCAAAAATTAATTCATTAGAGGTTATATAAGTAATTGCTTAAACATTTTTCGAAAGACAAAAATGAATTTTGAACAGAAAATGTTCAGTGTGCAGACCATTATTCCATTTAGTTTATGCAGAACACGTTTTCAGCATCTAATTGTTTCTGTTTTCATTCCATATTGCACGTACATACATACGCACACATGCGGGCGTGCTTACATATTCACACACACGTACTCACATGGGCACAAATACGTGTATACACACTTAAATTCATCTGTTAATTATTATAAAATGAACGTATTTTAATATTTTGACAAGAAAAACAAATTCTCCAAGTTTGATAAAATATAAAAAAGGATATTTAAAATTGTTAGAAGACATGTTTTTATATTTTTCAATTAATACGCTTACGCTACTTCTTTAAAAGTAACGGTTCATTTAAAATTATTTTTATAATAGTTTTCTTTTTTTTGCTCTATAATTTAATGTTTTTCGGATCATTTTAAATCTCATTTACATATGTTATTGAAAAAGAAAAATTATCTGGAAAAGATTGATATTTTATATATAATTTCACTAGAATTACGTAACATATATAATTTCTACGTATATCAAATGCATCATTCATGAGAAACATTGATTCTCTTTTTCATTAAGAAACAATATATCAAGAACGTTGTAAGTCATATCCCTAATCAAAACTGCCTTAAAACATAATTTTTTTGCAACGATGTAATGGTGATTTTTTTTTTGTTACTCTAACATTGCGATGAAACTGGTGCTTTTTAATTGCAATTAAAATATTTTATTCTTACGTATCTGAAACTTATTTGAAACGAATAGCACCTAAAATGGATTGGATGCATTTCATGAAAACTGAATTTGATTGTATTCACGATTTTTAACAGAGACTTTTTCTGGAACTTTATTTTAATTTTTCTATCACATATTAGGAGCAAAAAGAACAATCAATACCAGAAATCATAAAAAGATACGAGATCTAATTCTTTAAAAAAAGTGCAAAAATATTTTTTTCGATTGTTAAACTTGTTCCCTTAATTTTTGAAAACATTCAACATAATCTAATACATGGTTGGATTAATAGTTTTGAATACCCCCACTATTCGAATTCGTTAAAATTTTGCATTGAAAATCATAAATTTCTCCAAATAGAATCCGTAGGTTTTTTCATGAACATTTAAATTAGCACTAGCAACGAATTTAGCGGAGTATAATAAATTATAATTTAAGACTAAAGGTTTCGGTAAATTTCAGACTGTTAAAACAAAATTGATTCAATGAAAATTCCAAGTTCAATTTGATATTATTGATATATTTCAATGCTGAAACATATTTCACATGCAATAGCATAGCTCACAAGTTAGAATTTCGACACTAGAATATTTCACAAGAGAAAGTTTCTGTAGAGTGTGTTTACATCTTAAGAACGATACATGCACTTGCTGTTGCCACAAGACTAATTAAAAATGGAAGTGGCTCACTGTAACAGCGCTACCTAATGGTTTTTACTGTACAAAAACATTCTTGTCAAATTTGGAGGCATTTCGAGCATAGCCTTGAATATAAATTGATTCCTTAAATAACAGCCCATTCTGTGCTAAGTTTTTTTTTTTTTTTTTTTGTCATTTTAGCGGATTGTTTAAAATAAACATGATTTTTGAAATCATCCATTCGAAAAAAAATGGAATTTTTTGCAAATAACGGACAAAAATGCATAGATTCAAAATAGACCACATCATTTGACGAAATAAACGCGTTCACTGATTGCGTAGCTAAAAATTTCTATACAATCTAATCATTTATCATTTCTTTTCTTCTAAGAGAAGGCGAATGATTCATTTCCATGCCGTGTGATTCCCATGCTATTTAGATGTTAAGTATAAAAATACAAATACGGAAACTAATGCCTTTTAATTCAATTTTTAAAGTTAACCAAAAATTAATTCATTAGAGGTTATATAAGTAATTGCTTAAACATTTTTTCGAAAGACAAAAATGAATTTTGAACAGAAAATGTTCAGTGTGCAGACCATTATTCCATTTAGTTTATGCAGAACACGTTTTCAGCATCTAATTGTTTCTGTTTTCATTCCATATTGCACGTACATACATACGCACACATGCGGGCGTGCTTACTATTACACACACATACTCACATGGGCACAAATACGTGTATACACACTTAAATTCATCTGTTAATTATTATAAAATGAACGTATTTTTAAATATTTTTGACAAGAAAAACAAATTCTCCAAGTTTGATGTAATAAGCATTTTGCGAGTCATTACTGAATTCTCAAAAACTGTTAAAAAAGTGACAATAAGAAATTAAAAGATTAATTCAAAACGTTTTTTTTTCCTGGTAAATGAATCCCAAAGAAAATAATTTAGATATTTTTTTCAGGAAAAGAGAAAAAAAACTACATTTTACTCCGATCGAAAACAATGTGATCAAAGGTAAACGAGTGATAGAGTATTAAAATTTGTTTAAATTCCCCCACCATCATCACCACCCCTGTAGCCCAATACCATAACTGAAAGATTATATAAAACATAAATATCAATGCAAATGATAAGAATTAGAAGACTTAACAAAAAAAATTATAATAGTTAAATCAAATCCTCTTTTTTAAAATATATTTCTTTAGAAATTTCTTATTAGATTCACGATTGTGCACATTTTCGTTAGTACTGCCTCATTTAGTTCAATAGTTGGTTATATATTTCAGAATTTAAGCTGCGTTTAAATCAATGACAAAAAAGTGCTGTCACAAAAAACGGTTATCACGAAACTGCATTTCCCACAGGGTTGATTTTTTAATCGTTTAATTATGGTTGCAATTCAGAAATAAGTTATTTTCCCTAAAATATCCATGTATATATTTAGAGGTTGACTCTGTTGTACTCTATTTATACTTAAGTTTTATTTTACGCTATTTAAGGTTTAGCGTCGAACATAGCGTCGTACTATATTCAATGTATTACTCAGTAGAGAAATAAATAATAAATTATAAATTATTGTAATTTTTTTTATTTATTTTTAGTTTACAGATTATATATTTGAGTTTTAATCTCAAGTTACTGATTTAAATTTAAAATTGTTGAAAAAGAGAGAGAGAGACATACAATATGAATTTACAGAACTCTTATCTCATTCTAAATTATTAAATAAAATATCTAAAAGCTAAAAAACAATAATTAACTGCTTACATCATTTAAGCGATTTCCACTGCTTCTAACGCAAAGTATAAGTTTTTTAAAAATTAAGAGTTCAGAAGCATTTCATATTTTAAGGGGATGAATTAAATGTATTAAATAAGTTTTCTTTTTTATTATTTTTTTCTTTCAATGAAATATACTTTGAGATTAGACTTCATCTCATTCAACTGATATCCCATTGATATAAAAACTTTATAAGATCATAGAATTTGTCTTTTTATACTTTTTGTCTATACGAAGATTAATAATTTCATTTTTATGATGATACATTTATATGAGAGTGAAATATTTTTACAAGCATTAACAAAAACATATTTTAATCTGTATTGTTCTTTTATCTTTTATTTCAAGCCATTTTTTTTCTTCATAAGTTTGCCTTTGATTACCATTTTTCTTTTCTCTAAATAATTGGTAATGTCTACATTTTAAATTTCCAATTTGGCTTCGATACATTACAGCTGAATCTTCTGCCTTATCTTCAACAAAGTAATAGATGTAATGGGAATTATCTCGTAAAATTGATTTTACTTCAGTATTTTAATAGATTCATGAATACAAATTTTCTTGTTCAAGATAATGCACCAAATGCACTAATGGGATTGCAAAGCACAAAACTGAGAAAATCAAGATATGTCAAAGTAAAATTTATTAAATATAACACATAAAAGAAAGAAATATTGACTCCTAAAGCATCAATAAATGCAGGAACTGATATTAAGAGATTCCACCAGAACTGAAGATGTTTTTTTTTTTAAAAAAATGAAAGAAAATTTAAATAACGTCATGTTTTTGACAATTCCTATTACTTCCTCCCATTACTAAAGTTGATCTAGAGTTGCAGCACTGGATTATGCCAGACTGGTATTTCTCCAATAATCGACCAAATTTGTTCAAATGCCTTATATCATGAGATAATGAGAAAAATAAAAGTGCTTCTATAATAATAATATTTTGCTTCTATAAAGCAAAGACTTTTCAAGAGAATCTGAACTAGATTGTTTTGAAAAATTTACATTATTTTCAAATTTACCACCAAATGAAATAATTATGGGTGTCTTTATTTTTAAATTTATCCCCCCTGTTGTAGTAAAATATGGATAAATTCACTTCTAAGATATATATATATATATATATATATATATATATATATATATATATATATATATATATTTTAAAAATTCTAGTTAAGCATCTGTGCACAGGTCTGAGCTGCATGCATAAAATATTTTTTTATAATAGAAGCATTTTTCATAAAAGGAGAATATTTTGAAAATTGGTCATTCTATATTCCTTTTTTGTTAAAATATTGTACTTAAATAATTTTTATTGTAATAATATTCTTAAAACAATTTTATATACATTTTATAATCATGAATAATATCCATTTATACGCTTTTACAAAATCACGATTCAAAATGTAGTCGGATATCTTAAATAAAAATAGTGTGAAACGATATCGTATACCATTTAATAAATGACATACATTCAGGTATACAAGTGCTAGTTTTTTTCTTCTATTAAAGAACACTTTTCCGTGTTACTCGTAATTGTTGTTAAAATTATTATTTTGCCCTACGAAGCTCATTTTTAAAACACATAAGAAATATCAGGCTAAATGAAGTGAGTACTGATTTCATAGTTAGAGTATTTACCCTTAAAGTTATTTAGAGTAAGCAGTATTAAGAATTAAAGCATAAAATAAGTAGTAAAGATAGTTTTTATTCTTTTAAAATTATAACTGTGAGCTTGACATTTTTTCAATAATTAATTAATTGAAAAACTGCTTAATTACATCCACTCTTATAAAATGCATTTATGTTGACTAAAATTTGTTTTGTTTAATTTTTATTGATAAGGTTTATTTTCATCAAAGAAAAATTAGATATATACCAAATTATCTGATAATTCACTTGCATGAATGCAGTAAATTTATTTTAAAATATCGTCATGATTTCGATTAAATCAGCTTCAGCATTTCTCTCAAAAAATGTCAGACTGATATACATATATTTATATAAAAAAAAAGGTATTTTTTCCGTTAAGTAAACTTTTAGAAAATAAATATGTTTTATTTTACTTCTCGTTATGAATCAGAGCAAGTCATATTTCAATATAAGTAAATATTTCATTTAGGAAACAGAAGGAAATATTTTCATCTATTTTTTTGTTAGACTTTGACACTAATAACTATAAATCTTGTAACATTAACTGTTCATTATATTCTAGATGTTTAAAATAAACTAAAACAAACTCATTTTAAATATCATACCTTCCTATCAGATGTTAAAAAATATTTCATTTTTTCATGTTTTAATAAGTTAAATAACTCGGATAAGCATGACATAACTAACATTAGTAACATTTTCAAATTAGCATAACTTAAATTATTTAAGAGTAAAATATTACCAAGAACACTCAATAGAGAATGCAATGTCAACTGTGCGGAGAAAATTAAATCCGTTTAAATGAATTTAGATCTACAAAAGTACAAGGCTGAAAAACTCTCTCTCGTCCCACTATACTTTTCATTTATCTTTTGAATTCTGTCATGGATGAAAAAACTTATGTATGACGGATTTTAAGAGAGATATATATCTCTGTCAAAAGAGATTTTATTTTATTTTTTGAAGTACTCGAAATAGCATAAAAATATGATTTGGTTCATGCATTGTAAAGCACGGAAGTTTTCCTTGTTGCAACTGAGCTGTGAGCAAACTTTTGAGACATCCAAAAGCATTCTTTTTTCAGTGTCTTTTCAGAGGTATATTTCGTTTTGTTACAGCTTTCAGAACTAAAAAACTCTTTGAGACTGTTGAATAATATAAAAATGCCAAATAGAGTGGAAAAATGCAGTTTTTTACATCCTTTGGTTGCCATACTATTTGAAAATATATAGTTTATTTTACTAAAAAATCACGATGAATTCCTTTAGGTTAAATAAAACTTATATTTTTAAGATTTATATCTTTCATAAAAATTTTGTTGATTCATTTGACATATTGGACATATTGTTTATTAATAAATTGATTATTTTCTAAATTTATTTTATGACTTATAAGTAAGTACATATAATCATGCATATAGAAATATATATATATACATATATATATATATATATATATACCACGTGCAAACATATATATATATATATAAGTATGGATTTCTATCTATATTTCTGTATGAATAATATATGTATACATATAAGTAAACATATTTAATAATACGTCTTAAAAATATATGTGATGATTTCACGGGAATTAATATACAGGATGAACCTTCTAAGATGTTACGAACTTCAAGGGGAGGCAGGACACATTTTAAAGACACGGTATCGCATACGAATACTAGGTTACGCGTAAGAACGCCTTCCTCACGTGGTAGAGAGAAATGAATCGAAGTTTGTGTTTTGACTAATTTTGTTTTGAAGCTTTATTTCGCCGTTTTTTAACATAAAATACTAAGTTAATAAGTTGTCCATTACTTGTTTTCCATAAACATTAAAAATGCAACAAAAAAGTTAAGTACAACTCATATCAAATCAGACACCCACACGTGATGCAGGACTTACATTTTCAATGCATGAAAGTTCGAACATTCTAAATAAATTACAGGGGTGTATTGGATTTTCCCGGCAGCTGTAAAGATGTATACTGTAAGATTCTAGGCTCTAGCAAAAGGGATTTGTACATAAGAATTTTCACATGGCCCAGAAGTGATACATCCCCTTCACGTCTGGAAATCAAGCGGGCAAATGCATTAGACCTTCACGACCAATCTGACGCTGGCGAAATGTTAAAGTTAAATGGGCACTCATAGAAAGGCTGAACTAGACAGAGTATGCAATCTGCTGGTACCACAGGAAGAATTGCATTACCGTGAAAAAGTGTAAGTTCTCTAATGATTCCGAATACAATTGTTCAAAGAATATCAAGTACATTTGAACCTGTTTTTGTGCGAAACATAGAAAGCGCATAAAAATAAAAGCACAAAAAATATTCAAAAATTTCATAAATTCTCACATAAAAAAACTAATCCGGGGAAATACAACAAAACACTTTTTTATGCGGTGGATAGGGACCGCATAAAAAAGTCGCATTTGTAAATTATGCTAATTATTTGCGAAATCTATGTGAGAGTACTTCCATTACAAAATAAATAATTAACTAATACACATGGAACATTTTAAAACACACAGTTTCTCATTGTATGTACGGATAAATTTTCAACATGCAGATACATAATTCATTACTACTCATCGTAATTCAAAGCCCTATAATGATTAAGTTCAAAATCGCTTTCATCACTTGAAGGTGCAATTTCAATTGATTTATTTTTTTGGCAACATAAAGTAAGAGATAAGTTTTTGTGACGAATGTTGGATGACCAGTTGCTTGTAAATGTCACGATAACCAGCAATACATGAACGAAGCTCTTTTTGGAATTTTATACTCCTTTCTTAAAATTGGTATATATTTTAAGAAAATGCTTTTCCAATTTGTTAGAAAGCTGGATCCCTACATATTTTTATCCATTCTTGAAGAATCTGGTTCTTCTTGTCCATCTTAATAATTTATCAAATTATTGATAATGTCACTGTCATTGAATGTTTCGTCTTCAATCAAGCGCGGGCTGCCGGAGCGTTTAAAAAGTGCAACTGAATGCGCATTCTCGGGAGACTGTTTATAACAAATGAACAGAGCGTCTTGAAATGTGTACATTTCAGTGGCGTAACGTACACCCCCGTATCACGGGGGGCAGGATCTAGGGGCCCAAGAACTTACTTACGCTAAATACGTATTTACCCAATTTATAGAATATTAAAGGCAAAACCTTACTTTCAGGAGGAGGGTCCTAATATTCTCCGTTACACCACTGGTAAATAGATAGAGAACATTACAGAGGTGCCAAAGCCATTGAAATTCCTACACCACATAAAATATCACACATAAAAAAATCGCACAAATAGAAAATTCCATAATAAAAGACCGCACAAAAAAATTTTCTACTGTATTCGGTACCTTTATGGCTATTAGTTTAGAGGACTTGGTACCCTTTGAGCAAATTTCTTTATTTACGTATTTAAAAATTATATTTTAGCATTCTATACAATTTTTCTATTCAAGAAAATGATACCAGATGAAAATTTTCATATATTATTCACACAATTTTAAAAAAATGTTAATTTTTGAGAAAATTGGGAAAATTTTAAAATTTTAATCTTTTTGTAAAAATTAATTTTTTGAGCTGAATTTTTTTTATAATATTCTTATGGATGTTATAAACAACTTTAGGGATCCATTTAAGAATAACTTTATTTGTTTTTGAGGGGAAAAAATAAAATGTTGATATAAAGGCTAAAAATTAATGAAAAAGCCAACATGTGTTACATTTTATTTTTTTTTTAAAAAGGTATTCAGTTTATAGCAAAACTGTTCACTAATTTTACTACATGCATTATTTTTAACACGCAGGAAAAAAATGGAAGTGATTGGTAAATATTTGTTGAAGGAGTAGTATTTTGAATGCAGTAAGGTTTCGAAAAACACAAACAAAAAAACCAGTTTAAAATTTATAATTCTGAAAAAATAATTATTATAAGCTTAATTAAACTTAAAATTCCACTTTAAGATATTAGTTATACAATTTTCTTAAAACTAATTGCATTTTCATATTTTTTCAACCAACATATTTTTATAAATGATCAACTTTTAGAGAGTACTAATTGCACAAGTAAATTCAAGAAAAAGGTAAATTTTTTTTTTCGGTCAGGACAGATATTTTAGCTGTTTTTCTTCTCATAATTTTAAAGTATTACATTTGTATGAAAAATAAATCAGGAATAAGAACTGAAATTATAAAATTATTAATATAAAATTTCTTAATTTAAAAATTTTACATGCACACATTTCACAAAGAAAAAATGATTGTATGTATTGCCTCGGAAATATTCTGCTTCATATATTGCACATTCTTTTTTAAATGTTTTTATTTCCCTTTATAATTTAGATTTTTTTTATCAAATATTTTTAGATTTTTGTTCATTTTTAGTTATTTTTTCTAAAAAAAGGGCGTGGCTGAATTGCCTAATTTGTTTTCAAATGAAGTTTTATTCAACTTCTAACTTTCCGACGTGCACAAGTGATATATATATATATATATATCGAAAGATAATAATGCAAGAATAAGATTAAAGGAAAATAAAAAAAAAACGATAGGTCTGTGATTTTTGGGGTATCAAGTCCACTTAACTGATTACCTGATATAACCCGTCGTGGCGATCCTCTACGATGCCAACCCAATTTTTTTTCTACCATAAAACGTGTTTATGCAGCTCATATATGTATCGCATATAAATACACAATCTTCTACACGTGATTGTTATGAGTTTTGAAAGTACAACATCTCGAGAAACACGCTTGATCTATTAACATCATGGATGGTGAAAAGCTACAATCTGAACCTTGTGTTTTCATGTATCAGATAAACCAGTGTGAAAAAGATCAACTTGATTAAAAGCCACATTCTTCTAGTAAGTGCCGTCGCTGTAAGTGTATGGATGTATGTCATAAATCTTCAGAATTTATTCACACGTTTTAACGAGAATTTCCGCTTTTATTTACGATATCTGGTGTATTTATATTGTGAATGATCTCTATCAGGCTTAGCGCAGTGCCCTCATTGGTATGAAGTTCGTTCTTGGTTGCATAAGGTCTTGTGGAAAGAACAACTGTCAAATAATTTATATTGTAGTCCAACATTCTAAGAGAAGTGAGAGTTCTTCTCAACGGATAACTTTGGAGGATCAAAGTCTAAGCAACACGACCATTACAGTGTACGGTCTCGTATGCTAGAAATACATCTGCATTCTCTGAGTTTGTGTATAGTCCACCATTCTACATCCTATTTGTCTGCGTGCAGAATAAAACTTGATATCAACCTGATTTCTTATCATATAGCTTTTATGGTGGCTAAGTCAGTTTTCCAACAAGAAATTTAGCATATTGTCTCTTCAAACCTGCCCGCCTAATCCACAAGCTCATCCCTCTTAATTTCGGGGTTAAATATTCGGTTTGAGTATTACAACATTTCTAATGCCTTTATCTTGAAAGGAACACGTTTCTGATTCGGCCTTCCTATGTTGATACGAATCTTCCAAGACGAGGCTTTACAAGTTTTCAATATTTGAGACCCAATTTTCAGCAATAATTTTCATCGTTCTTCTTCATACAATAACAATGTGTTGAATGTATCAATAATGTACATTGGTTTGAAGTTACAATAAGGCTTTCATTATAATCCATATAGATTAACATGATAAATATTAAATTCTGTAGCTTTCCGAAGAAGAAATTCTTGATACATTTCAAGTCAAATGACGAAATCAAAAGGCAATTTAACAATAGATCGCTTCTTGATTTTTGAACATAGTTGGGTGATCTATTCTCTGCACTAAAAACTAAAGTATTTCGTATACTATTATTGTGTGTACCCTCCTTCCTTTGTAAAACCTGACGTTTTGATGTGGATGCTTTGATGATTAAATAAAAATCTCAGCTAAATATCGAGAAATATCAGACAGTGTCAATTTCTAATAATAAACCTTCCTTTGAAAAATTTTGCCCTGCAAGACAAGGTCATGGGAGTCAATATTACTTATTAATCTTGCTCTGGGCGGATTAATTAATTATCAAATACATTGTGATGAACTGATACATTTATATGCATATTATATTAATGTAAATGTCCATTTCATTTTTTGTCAGAATTTATTTTGTTTTGATTCTGTTCAGTAAACTAATGCATAAATGTTTATTTGTTTGTAATTTACCTTTTACTTCCGACATGCTTACTCCCTACAAGTAAAGTTTTCAAGCCCTCTATTGGGGTATGCCTCGTAGTTATGTTAACGCTGTTCTAAGAGTTTCTTATCTCCCCTTGAAGGTTGAAACATCTCAGGAAGAACACTTAGTTTATATTGCATATATACGTATACATTTAAAATAAAATACTTTAACACATTATTTTTAATTGATATTACGCACATTACTTTTCATTACTTAGCAAGCTTTAGTTTATTAGTTAACTTCAAATTAAAAGTCTAAAATCGATCTTTCAAAATAAAGAAAAAATGCTTTCAGTATTTTTTTTCAAAATCCCATCAAAAAAATAATTTTTTAAGGACATAATTCCACGTATTTTACAATAGTTTGCTGATCTATGAAGAGTGTGAAGTTTGTGTCGTTTTATAATATTTTTAAGAACAACTTTCAAATTAATTTTTTCAGATAAAAGTTCAGATCATTTATAATTATTGTAATTTTTTCAATATTACTTAAAAAAAATGCTTTCATAGGACACTTGTTACTCCTCAAACATAAGGTAACTTTTTTTGTTGTTAAAAATTATATTTCAAACTTTTTAACTTTATCAGAAATTCTTATAGATCTTATACTTTATAATTATGTATAATTTGTATAATCAAAATATTCAGATTGTTAGTTCTAATACTACAGAAAAACAGAAAAAAATATGTGTAGTTCTATCAAAATTTCTTAAACAAAATGTGCAAATATAAGTTTAAATCATTGGTATATCTATTGCTAAAATTCACGTTACTACTCAAAATTAAAGATGCATGCATATTTGTCAAGAATTAATTAAAATTATTTATTACACTAATAATGTGAAATTTATGCAACTAAAGAGGCTAAAAAGGCTCAATGGGGAGGGTAGTTTTCTTAAAATATAACATAAAAGGAGAAGTTTAAGTAATGAATGAACTTTATTTATGAAACCGAGTTTCGCTTCCAAGAAAAATAATATAACTGTTTGCTGTTGAAGTGAGTCAAACGAACTATTTAGAAATTAAAATTCGGAAGGAGAGTCATGGTAGGGGCTTGAATTTGGACAATCTGAACAATATCTAACTTTAGGATACGAATTGTTTATAATAGGGTAGATAACGGTTGTATGGGGAAAACATTATTTTTAATTGAAACAAACATATGCGGGAAAAAAATGTTCTATGGTATGGAGATTAGGAGGGAACTAATTAAAAATAACAATTTAAAAATAAAATGTTGTTACAAATGCCACCAACTTTCTAAACAAAATGGAAAAAATACTTAATTTTGGTTGGATGATTTTAGACTCAAAATAAAATGAGAGTTTTTATAATATAAATTACTATTGATAAAAGTAAATTTTAACTATAAGTTAGTCCTGAGTATTGAGTAGTACAATGTATATTATAACGTTTTATAGCTTCAGCTCTTTTTTTATTTAATATTTGGTTAATCGCATCAAAATGGCTGATTATATAAGTTATTGATAGTTAATCATAGTAAGACACATTTAAAAGGGTTTGTTAATATGTTCTTCGTATATATTTGTTATGCTTATATATCAAATTAAAACAGAAGCTAAAAAATAAATTTCATTTTCGCAATATAAAGTAAGAAAAACTTTGAAGGTACACAATTTTTTGAAATTATAATGTATTGCAAGAAATCAAATGTTTAAAAATATTTCAGCACTAGAGGCAAATAATCGGCATGTGAAAGGGAATGTATTTGTAAATATGGACGTTATTTTTTTTATTCTGCGAAGTATACACTATAATTATTAATCATGAGTACATGGAAATATGTTTTTTTAAACATGCGATGTTGGTTTTTAAGATAAAACTCAGTGGTGTAAAAATGTATATTTTGAAAGAGCAAAAAATCTGAAATTAAACTCAGAAGTGAACCCAGAGACTCTAAATGAAATTAAAGCCTCCAACAAATAGAGAGTAAAAAAATATTATTGATTAACAAAGCACAAACATGTCAATATAGCTTCTTAAAGAATAAAAATGTGCTTAAAATCGTTTCTTTTTAAATCTAATTTCTCAAAAATATTTTTTAAAAATGTCTTTAAATATTGCCATAATCATAATTATTTTTATTTTTTCTTCTGTGTATACTAATCACATTCCATTATCCGCAGATCAATGAGTACCGTGTATTAGGGCAAATTGGTAGCTAATTGACATGAATGGCATTACACTTAAAAATAAATTATGCTGTCTTATGTAATATATCTGAAATGCCTAATGAAATATGACATTTTAGACAGGTTCATTCTGCATAATAAATAAACTAAAAGTGTCTTTGAGGTACTAAAATGGTATTGATTTTTGAAATAAATCGAATATTTTTTTTTTATTTTATGAATCTCCCTGTGCAATCTTCATTATATCTTTAAAAAAAAAGGGTTTTTTTATTGTGATTATCTTATTTATTTACTCCTTTGTATTCATAGGTAGATTCAATTTAAACCAAAATAATTAAATCAGTGTCATTATTTTTAATAAATTGCATACTAAGCTGCTTTGGTCCTTTAAATATATATTCTTACGATTAATTCCTCAAGATTAATAATTGTATGCAGCAAAGGACAATCCAATACATTTTTTACATTCAAATTTGATACTTATGTTTTAATACCTAAAATATTTTATTTCTTTTGATTTGCAACTTCGTTTTTAAATTCGATAACATAAGTAAATAAACTGAATACAAAATATTCTATTTAAAAACTTTTTTTAAATATATACACAAAAAGGAAAATTAATCTTTCCTAAGAAATTTCAGCATCATGTTATGTGTTTCAGTAACATTAAATTTGAGCACTACAGCTTAATTATATTGTTCTTAGTATAAGGTTTTTAAACAGAAATGTTCGTAAAAATGCTTTCAATCTGGCTGAAAATTTTATCTATTGAACCTATACCTCAGATGCTATTTTAATAGAGGTTTCTAAGCAGTTATGTTATATTAGATTATATGATGTAGGGACGATTTTTTGTAGCTTCAAACTACTCATTTTATGCTTTGCATGATCATAAAATGCTTTACTTAGAGAAATATTTAGAGAGACTCGAAGAAATATTCCTTAAATATTTTTGCAAATTAAATTTCAATTAATTTTCAAACTCATCATATTCATAGAAAATTAAAATAAACGCTTATCTTATTGATATTATAATATTTTTTTTTTACCCCACTGAATGTTCACAAAATGTAGCAATTTATTCCGTAAAAGGTACATTAAAAATCAATAACTATTTTTGTGTGTGTAAATAAAAAGTAACTATGGTGAGACACGAACAATATTTGAAGATCCAAAAATAAAAAAGGAAAGAAAAGAAACTGATAAAATATATCAAATAAGTTTGCGTCACAAATATTAAACAGAGTTAAAACCTAAAGTTAAAATGCATACTTTAAGGTATCCGACTACGTTCGGAACTATGATTTAAAAAAGCGCATAAATGGATAATTTCTGTGATATTTAGTGTCACTTTGATTAGATTACATGCATAAAATTGTTTTAAGGACGTTTAGAAAAAAAAATATTTAAATATAATATTTTGGCCAAAAATTAACTTAAAATAATCTTTTTTTTTTCAAATGTTCTCCTATTGTGAAAAATGGTTCTATTTTAATACTGTTTTGCCTGTATATAGCTAAGACCTCTCGACAGAGGTTCAACTAGAACTAGCTGCATGGCCCAACGTTGCACGGGCTATCTATACTTTTATAAATTTCCCTTTCTTTCACAAAATCAGAACTTCTAATACTCATTTTCAAAATGACTTCCCACCTCCACCGCTTAACCCAGTGTTGCTAGGGCTTCCTATTTTCCTCGTGACACCAGCACATATGTGTGTGTGTTTGTACGCACACAATGTGGGGAATTTCTAAAATTATGTAAAAAAAAATTCTTTTTTCGAAATTTGCTCCATTCCACTTATTTTTTTTATTTGAGACAGGTTTCTTTCCCCTCTCTATAATTTGAACACGGTTCTTTTAAGTGTAAAATTATTGTTCTATCTTCCCCTCCTCACAGAAGTAGGTCCAAATTTCCATGTATGACTTATAAAAAAATATATTGCGCTAGAATTTAAAAAAAATAATAATGTGAAACAATAATAAAAAGAAAACGATTCTGATGCTATGAGTAAAGCTTTAAACAGTAGCGTAATGCGAAATTGAAAGTTTCTGCCTCCTCAGTTTCGAACCTGGGAGCTTTTGTTTCATAAAGCGTTGCCGATTTAACAATCACGCCATCGGTTCCATCAGGGAAAAGCATTGAATTGAACTTTAAAATGAAGGTAGATTTTTTTTCAATACCCCATTTCATTAATCGTTAAAGTAAAAGATTTTTTTTCGGGCTTCATTTCTATGGCAATGCTTTCAAACTTCATATAAACAATAGACGATGTACTTTTTTAATTAAAAAAGAATTACTTTAGTATTGAAATAATAGAAATAATCCTTTTTTGAAAAAAACATATATATTTATTAAAATCAAATTTCTATAAGTAATTAATAAAAGAAAAATTGACAGATAGCTTTTGAAATGATTGTTTTTGTAATCAAAAAAGTATGAAACAAAATATAGAATGTAATTATAATTAATTAATTATGACATTTTAGGCAATTTTTTTCGTTTAATTTTGCAGCCACCAGAAACTCAAAAGTACATTTTTTTTTTAAAAAAAAAAAGAATAGTTTACGCATGGAAGGTAACTTTTCAAAATAACAAAATTATTAGATCGTGTTTTAAAAACCTCTGAAAAAAAGAAGTTCCGAAAATATTTTTAAGAAACTGTAAAATAATTAAATTGGAAGAAATATATATACATATATAATTTTATTATATTAATTTTTAAATTTATTTATTTATATGCAAAGTTTCGTATATTCTCTGCAGATGGCACCACGATGCAGTTTAATGCGTTTTAAGGTTTTTAATTAACATATTTTTAACTAATTAGAATATCGGAATATAAATGTTCAAAACGGAGACCTCGGATCATTCCCGAAATTTTGATACCAACTGCTAGTATCTGCTTCTTGCGGCTCTTGACAAAATTGGGATATATAGCTACATAGATACGTTTGTATACCTACGAATTTTAATCAACTAGAATTTTTTAAAAATTCATATTATTTTCAGTTACCAATTGAAATAATTATTGGCATTTTCTTAAAATTGCTTCCCTCTTTTGTTATAAAATATGACTAAACCCACTTCTAAGTTATACACTTCTAAAATTCTACTTGAGCCTCTGTAGAGAGGTCTGAGCTATATACAGGCAAAATATTATTATAATAGAAGCATTTTTTACAAAAGGAAAACATTTGGAAACAAATTATTCTAAGTTAATTTTTGCCAAAATAATGTACTTAAATAAAAATTGCTTTTGTTAAAATGTCCTTAAAACAATTTTATGTATATATTCTAATCTAAGTGACACTACATATGAAAAATATCCATTTCTGCGGTTTTGCAACATCACGGTTCCGAACGTAGTCGGATGCCTTAAACATAAAATTGACCCCGAAATTTTTGCGTTTGGAAGACTAGACTATATAATAACCTTAGGTCCATACGGAGTTAGCTAGATTAGGTTTGAGTGAAGTCTACTTTATCAAGTGTTTATGGAGAAAATTGTGTGCCCTTATTTATAAAAGAGAAGTGTTTGTGTATAATTATTTAAGTGCAGTTTGACAGAAAAATTTAAGCACGTTACATTTAAAACAAATTTTGATTGGAAAAATAAGGAAAAAGGAAAGCTTCATTTGAATAAATTCAGTATATAAATGCAATTTAAAATATTTTCTGTAAAAGTAATCAGTTTATATTGTTGAGTTAAGCACTGCGCTTTAAAACAATTCCAGAGCAGGTATCCCAAAATTAAGTATCACAAAAATGATTTCTTTAAAAATCTAATTTAAATGGAAAATTATGTACTTATATATATACGCATAGTTACTGAATGCCAATAAGAAAAATCATTTCAGAAGTAAAAGTAAACAATAAACATACATTTATAGTTATTAATGATTAAAGATATATTACATATTAAAATTACAATATTGCACATTTCCTTTGGGTTCATGATTATCACATCACATATATAAGCAAGATATCCACATACACACTGTAATTTTTTTTAATTTATTTTGATTAAAGCAAGCATGTTTTAATTTGTCTTCAATGTACGCAGCATATATATTTTTGATTTATTTTACCCTATTTCTTTTTGCACCTTATGAAAGGATTTAAATGCTTGTAACCTCTGATAAATGAGATATCAATTAGTTAAAAACTATGTACATATAATTACTTCGTTTCCAAATCAGACAGACAAGAAATAAAGTACTTTATTATAAATTAAAATTTAGAATATACCCAAATATGTGTGGAAATATAAATTGTTGTGTTGATAAAATTGATGTCGTAAAATTCTAAACTTTGGTGACATGTAAAATTAAATGATTAGTGGCATCAAAAACAATGCAAATACTCTATGTACACTAAACAAATTATAACATTCCAATTTAAAGTGAATGAAATAATCGAAGTCAATAAATCATTAATTTAAATTGGCGAACTTATTTAACAGGCATCAGAAAATGCTCTATATCTAGAAACAAATTTTATTAGATAAATTTCGAATTTCTCATGCTACTGAGAATCTGCTCTATTATATTGCATTGTTGGAGAAAAAGTATACAATTCATTATATTCTAAGTGAAAACTCCGGCAAAAAGGTTCGTCTTCTAGAAAAAGCTAATTAGAAGCCAGACTCAGGAATTGAATTAAATACGTACTAACTATCTTGTAAAAGACGTAATTTAATAATAGATATAGAACAAAGATTACTTTATTTTTCATTTAACATCACTAATAAATTCATGAGCACCATAACATTTCGATGAAAATCAGTAAAAAAGTGTCTTTTTAAAAATGTTTGCTTAGATAATGAAAAGTTGTTTTTTTTTAATCTAAGCGCAACTGGAATAAAAGAGAAATATAATTTTAATATAAATAAATCTACATTATACATAATATTTTATTTTAATTTTATTTCATAATAGTAATTCATTAAATTTGCATATAAATTATTTTATTCCTTCGTGTGTGTACGCATTACTACATTAAATTAATTGAAAATAAAGACATTACACAAAGGTATAAATGGATATTAATCAAATTCATAACTCTCTAGCTTGTGTTGATTTTTAATTACATAACGCTTCGCCAAAAACCATGATATATGTATTTTAATTTTTAAATAACTCTAAAATAAAAGTGATAATTATTGATGATATAAATATCAAATTAACCAGGCACTTCTCGAGCAGGATATGTCATACCCCCTGTCTAACTTTTTAAACGATCCTTGTAAACCCATTTCAGAAAATTGATGGCTTCTGTTGTAGCTGGCTTTAAGTTCATATTCTTTGAGGTGCCTTATTTTATAGGAAAATTCTAAATATATATTTTTGGACACCGCCTCTTCGAGTTTGTCAGCCACTCGCGTGAATCGCCATTACAGTTTTGGATCCATGAGTACTTTTTAAATATTTCGTTTTCTATGGCGCATTGTTGTATTTATGATGAAGAAATGATATAATTAAGTAATTTAATAGAAACAGTATTTAATAGATATATTACAACAATATTTCCGGATGAAGAAATTATCTTCGAGGTTATGATGAGGAAGAATCAAATTATGAAGAGTATAACAGCAAGAATGTTTCTACACTGAAATCGATCCAGATTTTGATGAAGGAGACTCCGTTGAAAATAAATAGTTTATATGTAGAGACACATAAACATTTGGGAAGCAGGTAATTTTAAATTAGACTAGTACACATCGTACGACTTTCAAATAAACTTTTAAAATAGAAAAAAATCCAATTTTTTTTTAATTTAAAGAATAGAAAAGTTTTTCTATGTAAATCTAGTTTTAAAAAATATAGGTTAATAAAAAGAAAATAAAGATCCAGTGAAAATATCGCATTTACTCACGACGATATTAAAAGAGTGTATAAACAATGTACTGAATGCCCTTATAAAAAGAGCAGAGAAAAAAAAATTACGCGTGAAAAATGTAATCAACATATTATATTTTTTTACTTTTCTTACTTTTCAACTTTTGTAAACACATTTTATTATAAAAACAGAATTTAAACACTCTTGGGTATGAGATATTCTGCGAGAACTTTCGGTCGTTTTCTTCGCGTAAGTGATGCCGAGTTAAGCGAGTAACTGCATCCGTAAAGTGCCCTTCTCCGATGTGAAGTTACAGATCCTGCCCATTTTTATCACAAAAATGAAGTTTTAAACATTAAAATGCCTTGCATTTCTGAGGCATTGTTTGGGCATGTATAAATAATTATGCATTAAAATAAGAATAAATAATGGAAATCAATATCTTGAGGCATACTTATTAGATATTAAACACTAAACATAAATTTCGGTATATTACACAATAATGCTGAAATGATTAGCAAACTATTCATATATATATATATATATATATATAGTATTTTTTTCACCAGAGCTGGTGAGAAGTTCGCCAAAAGTGATGCAACTGACATCAAATGTGACATTTCCTATGGTAACATTTTGCCACCACAAGAAACACATACACAAGGCATAGTACTTTCTTATAAGTAGCACCTTTTTTATAATGCACTAGCCGAGTGTTTCTCAAAGTGTGGGGCGCGCCCCTGGGGGCGCGATGAACCTACAAGGGGGCGCCAGCGTATCGAAAGTTTAAAGCCTTTTTTTAAAAAAAAATAACCGGAAAGAGAAGTAAAACAAAATGCTTTCTTCCATAATAAAAAAATACACACAACAACACTGACATAATTTATATTTATTATCTGACTTTTTCTCGTCATCAAATAGCTATCTTTGATCCCAAAACCAAATTAAAAAAAAAAAACATTTTGTTTTATTTGCTGTTTTTCCTCAATGAGAGATTTTTTTATTACGTTTTAACATAAAATATTACTCGTTAAAAGAAAAAAACGAAACCCAGGCCCTGAGAAAAATTCTAAGATGATAAACAATTCTCCGCTGTAATTATTATTGAAATACTATACATTAGTTGTATAAAAAGAAAAGGAAGTCATGATTCACTTTTCAGCCAGGCTGCATAGTACGTTTGCTAACCATTTGATTGACCTTCCATCTTATGGTATGGTTATTATCAATATTAGTTCCCTCTCATCTTTTATGCGTTTGCTTTTCGCTTAGGGAAATTGTAAATAATTGAGTTTTGCGATATTTGGAAAAGAATTGATTGGTTTAACATTTCTGTAGGATAATTGAAAAGTGTCTGATTTGCGTCCTTTATTATGGTCTTGTACTTTTGAATCATTTTAGTTCAGTTTTATTGGATTTTTCTCAAATCATCAAAGAATTGAATAGTCCTTGAAAGAAGGTAAGTATACTTTCTATAAATTAAAATATTCACTAGAATTCCGATTTGTATCGTGTACAGTAAAAATAATTCTAAACAAATGATTGGGGTGACTGTGAGTCATCCCGCACTACCATTAATGTTAGTATCAAGTACGTGCCTGCTAACGGGTTAAAACATTTTGAAGTCTTCTCTCTTTAAATGTTAAAAAGTAACACAATTTTTCTTCATCGGAATTTTATATTCGTTTTCATAATTTAACATTAATTCTAAATGCTAATTGTGTGAGGTTTAAAATTACAGTTCTTTTAAACAGTTATTTACAATTATAGCATTTATCTAAAAAAATCATTTTGCATTTTTGTATACAATCTCGTGCACACAGTTTTACTCTCCTTACAGTTCAGCTATTATATCAAGAATAATGTTTTATTTTTTAAAAAAATGAACTCGTGCGAAGAGTCGGTGTTTCAGCCAGTATACGTTTGATGTATCAGTACTGAAGAAGGTATTTTATAAATAATTTCTTATTACTGAATTTGGCCGCGGTAGCCGAGTGGTATAGATATCGGATCGTGGCTTGCCTTGTCACGAGTTCGAGCCCAGTACCACTAAAGACCCGCCGTGTAGGCCAGCAATGCATGTTAAATCTGTTGAGAGTTGAAACCGTTTTCCCGTTGGTGTGGTGTGGTAGTTAGGAGAGAAGGGTGCCAGCTCAGGTGTCAATCACGTCACTTGACCATGGTTCAAAATTACGTGGTCCGTCGTCAAAAGCCCTCGTGCAGCTGAACAGTGCCACGTTATTATTCAATCAATCAATCTATTACTAAATTAAGAACAAGTTTAATAATTATTAGGGACTTCCACGGGCTTTTCTTGTAGGGGAACGTTTTTCAAAGGAAGGTTTTAATATCAGAAATTGACACTTAAAGAGTTATTTTTCTATATTTAGCTGAGATCTATATTTTGTCTTCAAGGCATCCACTGCAGAAATTCCGGTTTGAAAAAGGTAGGATGTTGAAAATGGTAATAGTATACGAAGTGCTTTTGTTTTCATTACAGATAATTCCTCATCCACATCTACCCCACATTCAAAGAGCGATTTATTACAAAATTGCCTTTTAATTTTTCACTGGATGTGAAATCTATGAAGCTTTCTTTTCGGAAGTTGAGAGCCCTTCTGGAGTATCTTGAAATAGATCCTTAATCCACTCGTAACTTGCTACCAAGCTGTCCTCATCCAGAAAATACTTTTTAAAATTCTTTGCCAACATAGCTAAATGATTTTACATGTTTTAAAAACAACTTTCACATGTTGTTTTACAGATTTGTAAGTTTTAACACATATCGAGCTGGGGCTTTTTTTTCCATCATTTACTTCAGTAGTGGTAAATCAAAATTTAAGTATTTTTGAGAAGATCGCCTTGATTTAATTTTCGGAACCATGCTCGTTCGTCTGTGTACTTGTTGATTCTTTATTATGGTCGAATGTTTGCTTACGACTTAAAAATGTATGTATGATTTTGTTTTAATCTACTGCCGTAAATACTTAATTACCGTGAATTACAATTAACGTGCAAATTAAAAATTACATTCAAGATAGATTAAATAGCTATAGAAGTACTAAGACGACCAAAACTGACTGGAATTGTACGAGGAAAAGCATTTTTACATGTTTTGCGTAGACATCCCATAGGTTGCCCAGACTCACGCAAACGTATCCAATAATGCCAGATGTGGTTGATATGATAGAGAGCAACATAGACTAGACTATTTTTCTAATGACATTTGTACTTTGAGAAATGGATGCTGAAGGAAATAAATCTTTAATTAAATATATCATTTTGCGATCTGTTCCAGTTTAAAAATTAGAGAAAGAAAATAACATAATAATAAGTAAGTAATATGTATTTTAAGTAAAAACATTTCGTATAATATATACTGCTTAAAAGATACATATACAAAATTTAATATACTTATTGTATTAATTTGTACGGTTTATAATTAAGATCGTATTGTAACTTTAGCGTCTCTCTCTCAAAGTGCATTTTTATTGCAGTAAATACTTTATTGTTGTACAGGGGGCGAGACAAAAATTATGATTGAAAATTGGGTCGCCAGTATTGAAAGTTTGAGAAACACTGCTTTTAATGTATGAGTGGTGCACAGACTATTTTATGACTAATTAATTAATACTAAATTAAGAACAAGTTTAATAATTATTAGCTACTTCCATGGGCTTGTCTCACAGAGCAAAGTTTTTGAAAGGAGTTTTAAGATAAGAAATTGACCCTCTGAGTACATTTTCTATATTTAGCTGATATCTATATTTTGTCTTCTAAGCAACCATCGCATTTTGTAATATGTTCCAATTTAAAAATCAGGGAAAGGAAAAATAACTTAGTAATTATCCTATTACTTAACTTTTTTGCTTAAAAGTAACATATACAAAATTTAATACTTATGTCATGAATTTGTACGGTTTATAATAAATATTGTTGCTTTATCGTAAAAGTGCATTATTATTGCATTCAGTAAATTATTATGTATAAGGGGGCGTGATAAAAATTGTGATTGAAAAGGGGGGCACCAGTATTGAAAGTTTGAGAAGCACTGCACTATCCGTTACCCACCCGCTTCACTGAGGATTTCACGATGTTGTATATATGCATATTGTTTGCATATATATTAATTATTGATATCTAGCATTAAGAATTCGATTGTATTGAAAAACATATTTATAGCTGTTACACTCTCGCCCCTTAATATAAAAAGAAAATAAATTATAATATCAATTTCTATTTATATCTAAAATAGAAGTTGAAAGATTTGTTTTTGCTCACTTAACGAAATAATCAAGTGGATTTCCACCAAAGCAACTTTCAGTGGATCTCTACTCCATAAAATAAACATGCGTGCTAAATTTCAAGTCTAAATCTAACAGAGCAAAAATGGAATTTTAATCATCAATACCTCGTTGACAGAATTCTTAGCGGATTCCAATTCAACAAAAGAAGCATGCAAACCAAATTTTATTATTATAGTCTCAGTAGTTCAAAAACGGGAATTGTGTCTATCAATACGCCCCAATAACTCTCCCCGCTTCCCCCTGGAGTTGATTCCCGTAAAATCCATTCTTAGTGGAACTCTATTCAACTAAAGAAAAGTGCTCAACAAATTTCAAGTAAATGAGATAAGTTCAAAGACAGGAAATTTTCTATAACACGCTTTAATCCCCAGCAACCCCACTCCTTTGCGGGTCAGTTTTCGCAAAAATCTTTGTAAAAGGAACCTTATTCCATGAACGGAACATACCTTCAAATTTTCAAGAAGGTGGTTCTATTAGTTGAAAAGCGGAAATATTTATCTATTACACCCCTTAATCCCCTCAGTGACCCTTAGGGATCAAGTTTCCCCCAAACTATTTTATAGCGGATCTCTACACCATGAAAGGAATTCGCTTATCAAATTTCAAGACTGTACGTCTAATAATTTAAAAATAAAAAGAATTATCTATAACGCCCTTTAAGCCCCCGCAACGCCACTTAGAAAACGATTTTCACGAAACACATCTTATAGCGGATCTCTACTTAATGAATGGAATCAGCTTACTAAATTTCGAGTTTTTACGTCTAATAGTTTAAAAAAGGAGTTAATTGCCTATAACGCCCCTTAATTCTCCACAACGCCACTTAGGAAATGATTTTCACAAAACTAATTCTGTAAGAGATGTAAACTCTATGAAAGGGATCCGCTTATCAAATTTCAAGACTGTACGTCTAATAGTTAAAAAATAAAAACAATTATTTGTAACCGCCTTAAGCCCCCGCAACGCCACTTAGGAAACGATTTTCACAAAACCCATCTTATTACGGATCTCTACTCAATGAATGGAATCAGCTTATTAAATTTCGAGATTTTACGTCTAATAGTTTAAAAAAGGAGTTATTTGCCTATAACGCCTTCTTAATTCTCTACAACGTCACTTGGGAGTCGATTTTCACAAAACCCATTCTGTAAGTGATATGTACTCTATGAAAGGAATCCGCTCACCAAATTTCATGACTGTACGTCTAATAGTTTAAAAATGGAAATAGTTATGTATAACGCCCCTTAAGCGCCCTCAACGCCCCTTGGAGGTCGATTTTTGTAAAAATCATTATGTAGGGAATCTCTACTTTATGAAAGAAATCGGTGTACTAAGTTTCACGACTTTACATCTAATAGTTTAGTATAGGAAATAATTATCTATAACGCCCCTTATATATAAACCACCGTAACGCCCCTTGGGGTTCGAACTTTGCAAAATCCGTGCTTAGCCGACGTCTACTCCATGAAGGAAACCTACCTACCAAATTTCAAGTCTGTAGGTTTAATAGTTCCGGTGATATCGCGATTAGTCAGTGAGTCGGTGAGTCAGTGAGTCAGTCAGTGAGTGAGTCGCTTTTCTCCTTTATATATATAGATTAAAAATAGATGAAAAACTAACGAGAATTAATATTTATTAACATTTTAAATGTATACGGTGGGAATCGTTAATAAAGCCAGATTGGGGATTTTTGCTTTGGGGAATTGGTGATTCAACTATTATTATTTTTTTTTTGAAATACACCGTGCAATAAAAATTATAGGCACCCAAAAAGAAACGATCTACTATCTCTAAACTTGTCATGTCTGCATTTTGCGAAGATAAGCAAATAATTGCGAAGTTAGAACATTTTGATTTATTAAGATATGCCTTTTTTGAAATAGGTATAAATCGGTAGGTAGTAAATTTATGTAAATTTATTTCTGGCTCATCTCTTCAAATTACGGGGTGGTATGGAATCAGCGAGGTCACCTATGACCTGCAGTAGATCATCTTTATAAGTGGGCAGTTAATTCACGAGTATTCCTGGACGACTTTGGTTGACTTCCGAGCACGTCTCAAATAAGCTTTGGTAAAAGGGGAAAGGTCTGGTAACCTGGATAGCAAAGGAAGTACCTCATATCTATGAAGAATTGGTTTGAGAGTTACAAAGTATGTGGATGAAAGATTTAATGCCTACAAATTGCCCCTTGGGGACATGCCAGCATAGTCATTACAACGAATTTTAAAATGTCGTCGGCATAACTTAGTTTCTAGAAAGTACTTTGAAAGACTACTAGAGATCATTGAGTGTTCCAGTAAATCCATCTCCACCCTGTTACACCTTTGGTAATCACTGTATGTCTTTCAAAAACAAATAGCGGTTTGGACCAGTGTCCTTGCCGTCTCCACAAGCGTATGAGCTGGTTATCAGCATTGAGGCTGAATCGGGATTCATCGCTGAATATCACACGCCTCCATTTGTTCACTTTCCAGCTTGCCCGAGGTCGAAAAAATTCAATTTGCCACGACATGTAACGTGGGGTCAGGTGTACTCATCTTAATAGTATTTGGCTCCTTTTAACTGTGTAGGCCAATCTCCGAATATTTTCCCTTGGTACCACCAGATGACTGGAAGAGATAAATTGCATCGAATCGATTATAGTGACGTTGTTGGTGAGGACGTTGCTGCTTTATGAATAGGCACTCTTAGGGGTCATTTTTGTTCCTGTAACGCCCTGAACCTCCGTGAAGGTAAATTATCTTTTTCGTGATTCATTGTTGCTGTCACCGAGCATCCACCAGATCGCTTAGACCGAGGTGGCAATCGTTACGCGTGTTCGACCAAGCTGTTTCTCTGAGGCCTAGTATACACTTCTCTCAAAGTCAGTCAATTGTTCGCACTGTCACCGTTTAAGTTTCCGAGGCATCTCCAGTCACAATACCGTCCATTCATGTCCACAGATATGATTGAATAACCCTATGGTACGAGCAATCATGCTTTTAAATTATACTGGATGCACGTCTCATATGCGCTTTCTTCAGTCTAGTTGGTATCGAAATTTTACTTATTTGCATGACTCTTACCAGATTCCTCTCCTGCCAAGTTTCGTGATAGTAGGTCCATTTATTTTATGTGCATATATTATTTTGTGGCAGAGTGTATATTTCTTAAGGGGAACGTTATCTTTTCACGAAAAACTATTGAATCCACGAAAAACAAACTTGATATTTAAAATCTTATTAATTAAACTAATATTTCTATGATATTATAATGTATATATAAACATGAATTTTAAAAACAATTATAAGAACGTTCAAATTATACATCATATTTCCTATAAATAAAATAAGTTACTTTATTTATTTTTGCTAATCGTACCAGATTTTAAAAATTGTAGAATGTCACCCCTTATGAAAATATATTTAGCACAAGTTTTAAAAGAAAAACATTGCTAAATTATTATTTTCCTTTATGGAAAATACATAAACCATTTGAAGGAAAAATACATTTTAAAAGTACACATTAAGGAAATCTGCTGAACGGCCTACTCTTTTAATGCTTCCAATACTTTAATGACTGTTCTAATATCAAGCCACAATAAAATATATCTTCAATAATATATTTATTACGATCTTATTTTTTAATTTTGTTCTTTATAGTTTAAAGTATAACCAGGGATATAATAGTTTAAATTATTTTTCCTTTCTTTCTATGAGATATGTCTGCATTTTACGTAAGCAAACGACTACATTTAGTCTCGTATTACCCAGTGGAAATTTATTTTGTTTTGTTTAAACGAAGTAAAGAATGCACGAAACTATTTTTCGAAGTATCTTATTTATGCTTCTAATAATGAAGGCACGGAATTGATAGAATTCATATTTCACTTTTGAATAAATATATTCTGTAAAAGCTTACAACGAAAGTCGAAACACGAAATAAACTTGGAAGATAATGAATTCATATGTTTTGTTTCTGGAAAGGATCATAAAATACTACACGAATGTTCCATAATATTTACTTTCTGTGATAGAAAAAATAAAAAAATGGTTCACTAATTGTGCCATTACGGACTTCTTCGTTGAAACGACTTTAAAACTTTAAGTGCTTTCTGATATAACAGATACTTTACACAGCTTATAATTTGCCTCGGCTGAGATGAAGGCAAAATTGCTTTGAATCTAGAAGTTACCATTAATCCACAGGCTCAACGAGAATAAATTTAAGGTTTTTAATATTCTATAACGTGAGTTAAGCACTCGATTCATGTTATGTTTACTTTATACCTAAATTATGGTTCGCTTTATTAAAAACGACCGACAAAAGAAGGCTTAGATCTTACAGTTAAGTGCTTGCAGCTGCTGCCTTTTGAAATAAATATTTCTTAATCTCCATTGTGTCGGCTGTTTTTGATCTAAAAAAATGATTTCATTTTAAAACAACTACACTTAATATTAATAGTGTAAGGTGGGAGAAATGTGCATTTATATCTGATCTTTTTTTATATATATCTCACTTGTTTTAATTAGATATTCATTAACACTGAAGCATAAATGATGCACCTTACTCACTGATTCAGAAATTTGTATTCTTAATAATCCTTTTTAATAATTAAAGATTTACAGAGCATAATCTTAGTGATAGCGTATAAAGTATTGAAAAGAAAACTGAAGTGGCATTTATGTTATCATGAATATAGATTTTTGTTTATTAGGGATTTTTTAAAAACATAACAGGATAATCAGTATTATTTTTATTGTTAAATTCATATTTGTGAGTTATCCTCTTCTCATTGAAGAATACTAATTAAAATAATGTTTAATTTCGAGTAAAAATGATTATTTTTCACTTAATATTTTTTAAGCTTAATCATTTTAAATTAAGTGGTAAATAGAGCACTTATTTTCAGAAATAAGGTTCATATTTTCTTAAGTGGAATCAGTCAGAAAATGTAGAAATAGAAAAGTAAAAATCAACAAATAAACAATTATGTACTTAAGTATTAAGGAAAATCTTACATTGAATTATATTTTTCATTACTTTTCTTTCAATATAGAACTTTCTTAAAATGTATTTCGCATACTTCATTGCTATCATATATGTGTGTATGTATGCATGCATGTTATTTTCTTTTTTAATTAATTAACCATCAAATATTTTATTATAAATAGTTTTTTCTCTACAGAATTATGTGTATATGCCAAATTATATATACGCCTTATAAAAGAAAAATATACGTATACTTTAATTATCATCAATAATTGAAGCATTTGATATTACTTTTATTTTTAATTCATGTATTACTTTCAGGAATATAATATTTAGCATATGTTACAAAAACACCTGGAATTACGGTGTGGAATGTTACAATTAACAAATTAGTTGCATTGTTCAACATATTTGTTGATTGACCTTGAATGCCAAGAATTTTAAATTAAAGTTAAGTTTATGAGAGTGATATGCATATGTGAAAATATTTTCTTTCGATAATGGGAAGGTATGCAAAAAATCGTCTATGAACGTGTTCTGAGGTTCAGAGCACGTTCATCACATAAATATTGCAGCACATAAATATTGTTTCGTCATTTTCTCATTAAAACAACGTGAGTTACTTACTATATATTTTGAGAATTTTTAACTAATGTGTCATACCTTTTAAATTTATCGGAACATCAAAATCTTTTGAAAAATCTTATGAAGATTAATATAGAGAAACCTACATAAAAAAAGAGGATTTCATAACGTATAGCTGAATATTCTTCGTAATATTGAGATGTCCGACTGCACATTTCGCAAATGATAAATGCATAATTTTTTCAACCAGCATCAAATGTCTTGCTTTTCAGGAAAAATGTCAGGGCATGATTTGATATATAAGTATCCTTAGAAATTGTCAGAATTCCTTTAAAGTTCACCTCTTACATTGATGATGTTTAATTTTGAAACTAATTTAAAAGAATGCAAATAAATATTTGAGTTAATTCGAAATCGCATTCAAACTGGAGGGAAATATGTTTGTTTTTTTTCCTATTATTTGCTATATTTTTTCATATTAGTCAGACTGTTTAAGTATTTTTTTGGTTGTAGACTGCATTTACTGAGTGGCAAAGATATTAATCTGGACGTTCCAGACGGATTCTGGTGCATTTCAAAAATACCAAAAAGTATTTTACAAATAGAAAGTTTGGTGGGGAGATTTGCATGGTCTGGGGAGAATTTACTGTCTGCAAAACTCTCTCTCTCTCTCTCTTACATTTGCTTGGCGTAAAATAAACATATAAGCATACCAAAATATATTGAAACAGAATATTTTAAATTATTCATGAATATTTCTTCAAACCCACTGTGTAGTAAAACAACGCAATGTAGTTGCAGCGTTAGCACTAAAAAGTAGTTAGCTGTGAACAAAGTTTATTTATTGGACTTTCCAACCTATTTCTTCAGATCTAACCAGACGGAAAATATTTGTAGTATTTTAAATCATTGAATACATGAAAATAATTAGTAGTACACATTTTTGCTGAAATGAATGAGGTCATAGTATGTATGGAACAGAATTTTAATAAAATCTATCCTCGATTCTCTTTCTAAGCGTATGTTAAGGTATCCGATTACGTTCGGAACCGTGATTTTGCAAAAGCATATAAATGGATAATATTTACATTGAGTGTCACTTAGATTAGAGAGAAAATGTATATAAAATTGTTTAAAGAATAGCATTACAATAAAAAATAAATTTAAGTATCATATTTTGACAAAAATTAACATAGAATGACCAATTTTCAAAATATTCTCCTTTTTTGAAAAATTCTTCTATTATAATAATGTTTTCACTGCATGTAGCTCAGACCTTTGTACAGAGGCTCAACTAGAATTTTTGAAATAAATAACTTAGAAGTGGGTTTATATATTTATGTTTTACGACAACAGAGGAAGGAAATTTTAAGAAAAAAAAACGCCAATAATTATTTACATGAGCTGTAACTCAGAAAATAATGTTAATTTTTCAAACATCACAGTTGAGCCTCTGTACAAGGGTGTGAGCTATATACAGGCAAAATATTATTATAATAGAAACATTTTTCACAAAAGGAAAACATTTTGAAAAAAAGGTTATTCTAAGTTAATATTTTGCCAAAATTTTGTGTATAAATATTTTTTTTGTCAAAATGGCCTTAAAACAATTTTATACGTGTATTCTATTCTAAGCAAAACTAAGTATCATGAAAATTATCCATTTATGCATTTTTTTAAAGTCATGATTCCGAATGTAGTCGGAAACCTTAAATAGAATATATGTGATTCCTATAAACGAAGCAAGGGTATTTTTTTAATTTTTAATTTTTTAATATTTATATTTATTTTCACAACAGCACGATTCTTATTTACTTTTTTGTTTGTACCTCAAAAAATAATTTTATTGTTGTGAGCTATGTGTTATTTTTACGGTTAAACTTAAAATCAGGAACATGTATCAAAATGGGTTAGGACCAATTTTCATAGATGGACTTATTAGAAACATAGGGTGAACAGAGAATGTTTACTGTAGCCAACATACCTAATAATTCTCAATCAAACTAAAGTGACGAGGAGTACATTTATTAAACTACAAAACTATGCTAAAGTGAGTACTTTTAGACTAGATTCATGTAATGCACATCATTAACACTCTGATAAATACTAATATCACTGAAACTAAATCTTTATTAGTCGCTGAGTGAGCCTAGAGAACATGCCATCAATTTGAAAAATCGGGACGTTCAGTTTATGTTCCAGCTGAACTCTTAAAAGCAGAATTTCTAACTTTTTTGTCGTTTAACCGTGAACTGCTTCGTATTTCAATCCGATGTTCCTTAAGTAAAAGAATATGAACGAAGCATAATAAAGATATACCTGAACTTTTCGGAATCGATCGAAGTATTACAATTTAAAACACGCAAGTTACCAAGAGAAACAAAGTGAGAGAAAAATAACACGCATAAAAACAAGAAATCATTTTATTAAGGTTTTTTTTTTATTTTCCATTCACTAGAACAAACACTACAGGTGTTTTAAGAAAAGCAGATACCTTAACTTTACACAAGATGTAAAACTTTAAAACGCGTTTAACCTGAAATGTATTTTTTTTTTCGAAAAGTTTGAAAGGGGATGGCAAATGCTCTTGGAAATAATTTAATGAATTGATTTGTGTATTTTCTGTATAACAGTGGAAGTGTTTTGACTTTCAGATTTATCAATTACTTTTTTATTACAAAACTAGCTGCACCCTGCCACACGTTGCTGTGGCTCAGTGTGGTTCAAAAGAAAGAAAAAATAAAGCACATACTTTTACTATATTTAAACATTTGCATTTGAGGAATGATATTTTTATAATAAAAAATTATAAATGTTCTTGTTGTTTCTAATGACACTTGCCTGACAGTGTCAGATCGAAACCCCAGACATTCATCGTGTCATAGGGTTAAAATGTATTCCTGTTGTTAGCTGTAGCTTTGAGCATCATGCAGGTAACAATACAATTTGACTTGGTTCCACTCCAATTTTGAGGGAGAATATCTGCAGGTGGTCAGAGGTGTCCCAACGTTTTTCCATTTCGACCAACCTCATGAGAGAACTTGTAACTCGATGGCTATTCAGAGTACCCCATGACATAAATGCACTATACATTTACAAACATCCATGCTTTCTCCAGAATTTGAACCCATGCCCTACAACACACCAGTCAGCGTCACTAACTACTATGTCAGATGGGCAGCAAAATATATGCACATAAAAGTTTTCTTAACTTATTTCCTTTGTAACTCGTTAACCAAATACTTGAAGTTAATATGTCTTATTTTCTTCCTTATGTTATGAGCCTAAAACTATTAACATTGTTTTCATAGTGGAGACCTCAAGCTCGAGGATAATTTTTAAATGAATCTACTCAAGAGTCCTCAAGAGCAAAGGGTTAGTTTAGAAACATGAATTGTATTTCTCAATGATATAGGAAATGCTTTGATTCTACCTTATATCTGGCAAGCAATGTGTTTAATGTCTCTAGTGGTTCTCTAAGTTGTGTCAGTTTAATTTTTCCAGTGGAGCAAAACATTTCTTTTGTTTCTCCTTAAAATTTCAGAGTCTTGCAATAATGACACATTTCAATAATTGCGCTGATGAGAACATGCTGGTTCAACCAATAATCTTCTGCTGGGTTCCACTGGAATGCAATGTGGCTGTTATCGTGTGATTACTTTTGTCATGAACAGAGCAGACCTGATGTTGTAAAAAGCAAATGCTGTGCTCGCAAACATGCATCTTTAAGTCTGGTTGCATATTGCTCCTTTGCGTCCTCAGCACGTGTCTTCATCTGTTTCTCTCACTTGCTATGCAATTACTCGTTGCATTACTTTTGCCTAGCGAATACAACAACCTAAATTTTATTTCCTACAAAGTGTTATTTTTATGTACTTAAGCGAATTGACTGTACTTAAAAAGAAAAAAAAAGTTAAGACATAAACATAAAATTTCAAAATATTGAAAAATAAATCAGGAACAAAAAGAAAGAACAAATTAAAAATACTCTCTCTAATGAAATATTTAACTTCAAATGTACATCAATCAACACAGCTCAATTCTAACACAATGAGAAACATAATATTTCATTCCACTGCAACAAATCATTCTGAAGAGGTCAGTTTTACTATATAATTTGAATTCAAATAAAAATTAATAGGCAGAGCTCAATTCCTGCCAACGACTCTGACAAATAAAGAGGAAAAATAAATGAAAAACAATGGGAAACATATAACTATACTCATATGAAATCAACTGAATAGTAAAAGACAGCTCAATACCAATGCAATGTAGAAAAAAATAATTCAAGTGACTGTCTATGTTAAAAATGCCATTAACACTGAGATGTATCATGAATGACATCAACAACATGTGACAACAATATCAAATTTGTACATTGTTTGCAATCACATATGGAATGTGGCTGCTTTCCTTCATCTCCCACAAATTTTTTGGAGGAATACAAACCATACATGTGTGTGGGGATGAAGATATTTTCGATAGAATACGCAGGGAAACTTCCAATATCAATTTGGATTTCTTAGCAAAAATTGTATGATAAAGTGTTAATAATGATTGATAATGCTTGCGATTCACCATTCAATTAGCATTAGTAATTCTTATCAACAAATGTAAGGGTCTGTCTTTATAACAGAGTGGCTTATATCTAGACACAGACTGCTTTTCACATGGACGATTATTTGTTGTGTGGGTACTTGTGTATTAGCATCACCACAGCCAAATTGCTACCATATGAATCACACTATTTTCAACCTAAATCTGACTGATTGGTTCTTTTCCATATAAAAAAATGTTAGAATATGTGTTGCTTCATTATCCAGGTGCGATTTGGGTGGCACCAATTTTGTTACGGCAACGCTAATATACAAATACATGTTGTTTGTTCTAGAGCAACAGTCACATATTGATGGTACGTAAGAAATCTAAAGAAAAATTGAGACATTTGTACTTTTATGATATACTCACACAAAATCACCACCATCGCTCACACATTAGCAATGCAATTTATCAAAAAAAAAATAATTAAGTTGACAGCCTACATTCAAAATGTAACAGACACTGGAAGCTGATTGATTTAAAAATACGAAAGTTAAATTTAAAACATATAAAATTGCAAATTATTAAAAAAAGGAAAATAAATAAAATTACCAACAAAATATGTTTAACTTCAAATGCAAATCAATCAACATAGCGCAATTCTGATGACACAGGAAACGTAATAATTTATTCCACTTGAATAAATCATTCCAAACGTCAATTTCTCTATGATTACAAATGCAAATTAATTGACAGAGTAGAATTCTCACCAATTGCACTGAGAAATAAGAAAAACAATTAAAAAACTAAATGAAGAACAGTGAAATAATAAACTATGCTTACACAAAATTGGCATTATCGTAAAATACACAGCTCAATAGCAATGTGATACAACACAAAATAATTATAAAATTAAAACTTTGCCCTCATGTACTCCAGAGTAGAGCAGTGTTTCTCAAGCTTTCTAGACTCGCGACCCAATTTTCAATCATATTTTTCCTCGCACCCCCCTACATACATAATAATGTATTGAATTCCATAATAATATACTTTGATGCAAATCTGAAATACAACTTTAATTATAAACTGTGCAAATTATCAAGATACGTATTAAATTTGTATATAATTTCATGATGTATCCATAGAGTTACTGATAATTGTTAAACTTGTTCTTGACTTAGTACTGTTAAATAAATTGTGAAACACATGGTACAGTACTGATACATTTATAAGTGTATTATATCGGTGTTAATGCTTATTTTATTTTTTATTTTGTCAGAAATATTATTTTTTTGCTTATTTCCAGTAAATTAATAATTATTTTAAATAAAGTTTGTTTTCGACTTTTCGATATACTCGCGCCCCCCTTGTAGGGTTATTACGCCCCCTACGGAGGTGCACCCCACAGTTTGAGAAACACTGGAGTAGATCCATTTCATCAAATCTGGATACATTTCATTTGCTTAAGAAAGCTTTTTGATTCAAATTAATGAAGTAATTATTTTTCAGTAAGAGACTGCCCCTGAATAATATGTTTTTGATTGTTTTATGAACTCATTGATGTACTTAGAAATTATTTTCATGCTTGCGCATTATCGCAACCTATTGGTGACATATGAAACGAAGTACCTAGTTGCCGTGATTATTGCAATAATATGTAAGTACCTTTTCTTTTATTTGCTTTAATTCTTGTGTATTATTATTTTAATAGACTCATGGCATACTTTATTGTGCACCAGTCTTTTAAAGCTGACTGAGCCTCAGCAACATTTACCTGGGTATAACTAGTTATAACATAAAATTAAATCTTAAAAATATATCAAAAATAAAAGAAAACTGAATATTTTGATTAAATCAATATAAACATTTT
>BMAU01013970.1:0-13748 GCA_019973935.1 Trichonephila clavipes
GCTGCCAACTTGGGGGCGCGATAACCTTACGAGGGGGCGAGCATATCGTAAAAATAAAAGATTTAAAATAGTTAATTTACTGGAATGAATTAAAACAAAATACTTTCAGACATAATAAAAAATGCACTTTTACTCTGATGTAAGTTATAGGTCAGGGATGGCGAACCAATGGCACGCGTGCCAATGATGGCACGCGACAGAATATTTTGGGCACGCCATCGATCAAAAACGATTTGCATTTTAGCTTAAAATAATTAAGTTTACTATTAAGTATTATGAACAAACGCGAGTGATCCGTCGCGATGCCGACAAGTGGGGAGCAGACTCGTTTGTTATGTCTTGCGTAAATACTTCGTATATTATAAATTGCTAATGATGCAAAGTTTATCTACGCATAGTGTGTGTACGTAACTATTTCTAAATATATTCAAGTTGTTTAAAAACATATTCTAACGTTTATTTTAATAGTTCAGCTTGTATACATCTAATTTATTAATGTGTGATCTAATTCTTGTCTTGTAAAAGTCTAATTGATAAAATAGCTCTCACTGCTTTATTTTTAAAAATTTTAATGATCTGAGACAAAAGCGAAAGATCAGACACTACAGAAATCTCCTGCAAGCACTCAATTTCTTAGAAACAAATAAATCTGCCCATGAGCCCGCAGTCGTGCGCAGTCAGTAAAAAGGGTGTTTTTTTTTTTTGGCGGGGGGATCAAGCGAGCACATAGAATAGTTAATTTCATCGACACATCTGTACATTTAAAGTTTTGTGTTAAATTTACGATTTTTAACTGGTATTTAATATGGCTAGTTCAAAAAAAAAAAGTGCAAGATAGTAAGTATAACAGAGAATTTCAAACTTGGTGGGCTGATAAATATGGCATGATCAATAAAAGGTGACAAAGCGGTGTGTGTTTTATGTTCTGGAACAGTGGTATGCAGAACATCGTCTAAAAACGGCATTTTGAAACAAATCACAAATCCTTTTGTGAAAAAAGCGAACAGAGCAAAAAAAAGAATTAATTGCAAGTGCAATAAAGAGAATAAATAAACAGTCGACGTCTATATTTAAATATGTAAGCAAAATTGTCACACAAATGCGGCAAGTTACTCAGCTGCAAATGCCATTGCTCGGCATGGTAAACCTTTTAAGAGGAGAGTTTTGTAGGAAGCTTGGTTGGCATGTGCGCCCTCACTTTTTGATGATTTTGATAATAAAGATAAGATAATTCAGCGCATCAAAGATGTTCCTCTATCTAGAAACACAATGAAAGATAGAATCTTGAAATTGGCAGAAAATGTTACAGATCAACAAAAAATGACATTAACTCCGCTCCTTTTATATCGCTATGTCTTGACGAAAGTATTGACACTACTAAATCGGCACGTTTAGCTGTCTTTTGCTCGATATTGTGTAGAAAACATCATTAAGGAAGAATTAATTGCGATAACACCGTTGTTAACAACTACAAAGGGCACAGATATTTGTACGGCAGTAAAGAAATTCGCTTGCTGAGAAGGAAATTGATTTGAAAAAATTGTTTAGTAACCACTGATGGTGCTCCAAATATGGTAGGCAAAAAATGGCTTAATTTCTTTATTTAAACAGACGTAGGACACTCGATTCTTGAATACCACTGCATTATTCACCAACAAGCCTTATGTGCAAAGAGTGGTTCAAGATTTCTTGATAATGTAATAACTTTATTCACAAAAAAATAGTCAACCTCATATCGTCACAGGCTTTAAATAAACGAAAGTTTGATGCGCTTTGTTGAATGAAGTCAATTCGGTGTATAATGGCTTAATAATGTATAACAATGTTTGCTGGTTGAGCCGCGGGAACGTACTTCAAAGATATGTTGATTGCTTGGAAGAAATCAGACTGTTTCTACAAAATGAGAGCAAAAATTGAACAATACCCACAGTTGATGGATATTATGTGGCTTTTATAATTGATGTTTTTTTTTACAGACATATGCCAATATTTCAACAAATTGAACATAAAGCTTCAAGGCCCGCATAAAACAGTTATCGTCATGATGGATCCGCTTTTGAAGCTAAACTATATGTTTTCAGAAACGATATTCTTACAAAAAACTACAAGTACTTCCCAAACTTGAAAAAAAAAATATCACAGATTTAGATGCCCAAGAGAAACGAAACGAAGAAAGTTATTGATGACTTTATTTCCCATAATGGATTCTTTAATCAAAAGAATTTTCAGCGAGATTTTCTCAGTTCAAGGAATTATCGGAAACGTTCAAATTTATTATGTACCCTGATGTGATTTCGTTTGATAAACTGAACTTGTCTCAATTCGATTGGTTGGAAATTGAAGAACTTGAAATGCAACTGATTGATTTCCAGTCTAGTTCAATATGGATTCAAAAAGTTTATTGAAACAAGAAAAAGTTGGAATTGATTGAAGCAGAAAGATTGACAAAGCAATATAAGTAAAAATACCAGTAACGAAATTTTGGAAAAACATGGAATTCGATTCCAGACGCATTTAACTGTTTGAAGAAGTTGGCGTATGCTATTTTAACCATATTTTTCATCTACCTATGCCTGCGAGTCATTATTTTCAGAGATAAAAAAATATTATCAAAGACTCGCTTAGAAACCGTTTAACAGACGACTCTAATTCAGCATGCATTCTACTTAAAAGTAACATCTTATAATCCTGATATAAGTTATTTCTCATCTAATCTACAACAGCAGAAATCACACTGTTACTTTAATTAAAATTACAAGTATAACTAAAACATTTTACTACTATACAGTGCAAAATGTATTTTTCGTATTAAATACAGAATTTTGATTTTGTTCGTATTTAGTTTTATTAGTTGTTCAATAATCACAAGTCAAAAATTATTTGATGGCACGCCTATAACTCATTAAACGTTTTTTAGAAAAAATGGCACGTTGACCCAAAAGGTTCGCCACCCCTGTTATAGGCGATATCAAGTCATCAAAAAAAAAAACTTCTTCAATACTTAATTAGCTATCTTTGATTCTATAACCAAATAAAAAATATTTTATTTAATTTGCTGTAATCCCATGATGAGAGAGTTTTTATTACGTTTTCTTTTAAAAATAACATTCTACTCTTTCAGAGAAAAAACAGATCCCAGATCCAGAATCGAACAAATTCAGGAACATAAAAAATTCATCACTGTCATTATTTTTTGAAATACTGCACATTATAGCTGTAATTTGTTTGACCTTCTACGTTATTAGTAGAGTTAGTTATAACCCATCTCTTATGTGTTTATTTCTCATTTAAGGAAGTTGTAAGTAATGTATTTCTCTATTGCGCTTTTTTCCACGTAAAACAGTTTTACTTGATATTTGGAAAACCACGGAAAGCACACACACACACTCTTTGATGGATTACTATGCGAAGACTGAGACCAAGAGGAGTATTTTCAAACATAAAAAGCATAACAATTGTTTTTAGCAGTAACATACATATTATCATAATGAATACACTTTTTACCCTTAAGTGGTCGCGCGGGACACACAGATCACGAAATTGTTGATTCTGGCAGAACTGTTTATTTGTCACTAAAGAAAAATTGAAGAGTCCTTGAAAGTAGGTAAGTAACTTTCTCTTAGTTAAATTATTCACTGGAATAACGATTTGTATCGTGCACAATAAAATAATTATAAAAAAAGGATTGGGGGTGACTCAATAACCCTGCTAGATCGTATCGAATGCGCGCCTGCACCCAGGTTAAAACATGTTGAAGTCTTTTTTGCTTTAAAAATATTAACAATAATACAATTATTCTTCATCGGAATTTTATATTGTTGCTCATTATTTAACATCAACTATAAATGCTAATTCTGTGAGGAATAAAATTAAAATTTATTTAAAACTAATTATAATTTGAGCAAGCATTTAAAAAAAACATTTTCCATTTTTGTAAACATTGTCGCGCACTTGGCTTTAATGTTTGGCAAGAATGTTTTATTTTCTTTTTAAACGAACTCATGCAAAGAGCGTACTTCGGCCGGTATACTTTTAATGTATCAGTGCTGCACAAGTATTTTATAACTATTTAATTAATACTAAATTAAGAACAAGTTTAATAAGTATTAACGACTTCCATGGGCTTGTTCTACAAAGCAAAGTTTTATAAGGAATGCTTATGATTAGAAATTGACCCTCTGAGTTATTTTTTCTATATTTAGCAGATATCCATATTTTGTCTTCTAAGCAGTCACCGCATTTTTGCAATATGTTCAATTTAAAAATTAGAGAAAGGAAAAATAACGTAATAATTGTCCTATTACTTAGTTAATTTATTTTTTGCTTAAAGTAGTATTCAAAATTTAATACTTATGTTATTAATGTGTATGGTTTATAATTAAAGATCTCGTATTGTCTTTAGCGTCAAAGTGAATTATTATTGCATTTAGTGCATTATTAATGTATAAGGGGGGCGCGATAAAAATTGCGATTGAAAGGGGGCGCCAGTATTGAAAGTTTGAGAAGCACTGGTATAAGCAATTTAGTATCCGTAATTAATGTTTAATGTTCAAATGATTTTGATATCATAACTTTATTTTTCATAGCATACGTTGTAGTATTTTTAAAAGAAAAATATTGTAATAAATATTTAAGTTTAACATGAATAGAAAAAAAATGTATCTTCTAAAATGAGCTTTTTTTTACTCCGAAAGTCAAAATAATGAATGGGAATTAGCATATATAACAAGCAGTTTAAGGCAAAGATTCTATCTTAAGCAAGGCATTCAGATGAATCGGGTTTTTTCTTTGAAATTTCAAGGTACGTGATACTGAAATTAATTTGTGTTATAGAACAATATCCTATACTCAGCCACATAAACAATCGTTTTAATCATGCATGCTAATGACCTCTTTAACACAAATCAATGAAAATTTCAGTGCATTGCTTATGTAACATCCTCAAGAGAGGCAATTATGTTACTATATGTTAACCCTCAAGCGGTTAGCACGGAAATTCCGTCATTGTAAATATACTTCAAAAATGCATTGCACGGGTTTTTTTTTTTTTTTTTTTTTTTTTTGCCTTCAAGTAACATTTTCAAAAGCGGATTAGCCGTGCTTTTCTGAAATTATTTTCCTCTTTTAAGTTTAACATCTTGAAAGATAATTTAGGGACGGTGGAAGCACACAACAGAACACTGATAGAAAGTATTATGGCTCGCAGGAACCCCGTGTTTTGACCCTGGAGCAATCGTAAGAAATCGGGGAAAATTTCTTTAGACCCCAGGGAAGTGTTTGTTTGTTAGCTTGTATTTTTAAAAGTTTTGAAAATTCTCAACGCATAAGTAAAAATACGTTGCAATTCCTTTTGGTTTTCATATTAATTTGAAACTGTAAAAGTTGGAGCGTGTCAGGCAATCTGCTATTTTATATAGTTAGACACAAATTAATTTTTTTTAAAGTATATTTTTAGCTTCATTTTTTCTTATCTTAACAAAGCTTTCAGTTTTTGTAGAAACATGATTATTTTATTATAAGATGCCAAAAAAATTAATAAAACACCAAACACTTAAAAATTTGAAATCATTTCAACTTTTCAACCACTGAAAGTGAATAAATTTAAACTTCATCAAATCATTTGAAACATTTTCTTATACTTTGATAAAAATAATAACGAAAAAAAAAAACTAATTAAGATCTATTAGTTTTTTTTTTTTTTTTTTTTTTTTTTTAGATTTCAAAGCCCAAGTGTTCAGGGAAGTTTACGTACAGTGCCTAGTTATATATTGTTAAAATACACCGAATTATATTTGAATTTTAAGTGCTTCAACTTCAGTTTACATCAAAGACAGCACAAATGAAGATTTTCCCACATTTCTTTTATAAATTGAATGTTTGAATAAATGGTAATAAAAAATATGGAACGGAAACATTTACAGTACACATTTATGCATATAAATAAATATAAAAATGAATTTTTATATTCGAGCTATTCAAAAGCATTGATTATTATTCAAAAATATATCTATTTATGCAAATACCTCAACATTTATCTTTTTAAAGGCTAACTGAATAAGTAATTAAAATCTGGATATTTTTGAAATCTCAACCGTATAAAACTAGACATTTTATGTTAGAAATTCCATTTGAAATTTCGAAAAAAAATGCATCGTGCAGTTAAAAATTATTTACCATAAGTTCTAGCAACTCTCTGAGTATAATATGAATTTAAAATTTTTATTATAGCTTCTTTTGGTATTCTTTTTAATTTATTTCGAAGATTTTATACAAATCATTTGAAAAACTGCATGTGAAGATAAAAAAATATACTAAAAAAATGGACGAATATACAATAAAGTTATACATAGAAGCAAAACTGAGATCCTAAAGCGTAGGAATGAAAAATGTTCAGTATATCTGAAGTAGTTTTCGAAATATTTATTTTAATGTTCAGAAAATTTGTGTGCGTTATGTTATACTTAATATGAATTCAATGGTTAAAATAATATGTTAATAATAGTCATGTAATCGTTTGATGACAAATTCATATACTAATAAAAATTATAATGGTCATTGATGCGAATGTCAAGAATTGTATGTAATTTTAAATTCATACATTAAGATATTGATGTAGAAAATATAAAACGACCATCTAAAGTACATGAAAAATGCAGTCTGCTATAAAATGATCTTGACAAACCTACTTTCACCTACTATGGCAGAGCCGGCTTAGTCAGGGGCGATCTGCAAAAACAGAGAGGGAACCGCGGTTTTGATGGACACCACTCTAGCATTTAAATCTCTCAGGAAAAAAATATATAAATTACAAATGCAAAAACTAAGACTTGTAATTTTCCATACATTTTTATAACAACGAATTGTGGAATTAGCTCCCAATACTTTATGGTGTTTGACAATATCTAAAGGTAACCAAACCATTCTTTAGATACATTTGCACTACTTTTTCGTAACCGTATTCCTTTTTTAAAATTATACGTGCAGCCAAAATAAATATTTTGCACTCTTAAAAATTTATGTAAACTATAACAGTTAATTTTAATTTATGCAAATTGTGAAATGTACATAATTAACCATTTCCGTCTAAACAGTTTACATGAAAAAAAGTTTGGACTCCCTCTCATCCATTAGGGAATTTATATGATTCTAACATTAAGTTTTATTTTTTCACCGAATAGGGTCGACTGGTAGTGTATCGTGCTTTTACACCACATGTCTTGGATTCTGTTAATGGGCTGGGAAAGGTCGACTCTGCCTTTCATCCCCGCTACATTGGGTCAATAAATGGGTACCAAAACTTGTTTTGGTCTTAAACACTGAAGGTCTCTCTTCAGATAGACCACCAAATCGGGACATCTGTTCATGCACCTCAGCACCCAATGGTCACGTGTATTGGGATGGCATAGTAGTTCCTGGCCCTCATGGATTGTTGTGCCACTTAGTTTGAGTTTTAAGTTTGAGGATTACCTCACTTTGGGATACCCTTTTAGATAACATGTATTTCTACTCATTTGGAAATAAACATTTTTCTTACAATTACGTTTATTTCAGAACGAAGTTTGATTTTTCAAATGTATTTGCTTAATAACATGTATATTTGTGTATTATACAAAAATTTTGATCAATCCAAAATTACATGTTTTTGCTCCTCTAAAAGCTTTTAGGATTTTACAACTCATCTTACAATCCATATACGTTTTATAGTAGTATATTTAAAAAGGATAAAGACATTTTTACGACTGTGTGAGCTGTTATGCCTCGTTTATAAATATAAAAAATTTCATTCAGCTACAGTATTTAAAATGTACTAAAATAAGTGGAGAAATAGGATATTTACATATTATGAATATTTTTGACTGCAGTTACATTTATTTATCTTTCAGTTTCTTTACAATTTGAATAGAAGTTGTAAACCACTATGCGAATATTTTGATATTGAATATAAACTCATAGGTTGTTTAATATTGTAAAGTGTTTTATTTGATACCAGAACACATTAAAATAACGCTCATTTGCAGGTATATGATAAGCTTTAGTGATATTTAAATTTTAAAAAATAGTCTACGCGTACGAAAGCATTCCTTCAAAATCACACACCACATCTCATACTATGTCTTCCATAGAGCAGGAAATATTTGTGTATACTCAAAAAGTTTAATACAGGATACATTTAAAAATGTTAAAACTGTTTTTAAAATTTGGTATGGATACATTGTGTAACTGTCGGTTAACTTCACTGAACAAAATTGTTTTAAGTGTACTGTTTTGAAAGACAAAATTAATTAGGGAGAACTTTTCTCACAATAGAATTTGTAATGACTGAATTGTGTCAAAGTGTAGTTATCGATGTGTGACATTTTTCCTTGTAATAAAAGAAACAGAAAGATAAGAAATTAAACTTGAGTAGAATATGGTTAGAAGTACTGGCATGCGCATTAGAAGTATATCCTCATTTAAATCAAAAATTATTGACTGAATGTGTGTTAAGTCCATCAAAAATGCCGATGCAGAAAGAAATTTTTTTATTTAATACAAGAAGTTCGAAAAGGAGTGCACTAGGAATGAAAATATAGATTTTTCCAAAAAATATTCAGTTAACATAAACGTATCATTTATATGATTTTAATTAAAATAAATTAAAAGTATTGAATTCTTTATGTTATTTTAAATTAAAAATATAATTGAATATAGAAATATCGGTTTTATTTCATAAATATAATCATCGTATGTATATCACCGTATGCACCATTTATTGTCTTAGTGTTTAAAAAAGAGATAGGGCTTTTGCTCTTTTTACCTCATTACTTTTAAAAAACAGGAAAGTGAGCGCGTTTCTTACTCTCATATTCAAAAATGAATACAGGATGCTTTTTTCTGGTTCAAATCGCAATACCAATATATATTTTATATATATATATATATATATATACACATATATATAATAGCTTTTAAAAATGACAGAAAAATAAATTTTGCTTGAAGAAAATATAATTATTTTTCAACTTCTAACACACTATTTATTTCCTTTTTTCCACCCTTCATTTTTTTTGTTTTAATTTTACTGTGACTAAACATATAGGGGAAACGACCCAGTTGCACTGGAACTTTCAAACAAGATTGCCAAGGCAATTTGACAGCTAGCTGTAAACAATTGATCTCTTGGTTGCTACTTTACAAAGGGACCAAACTGAGTCATAAAATTGTCGCCGTTTGACCTCCCAAGTTTTTTTAAAAGGAAAGGAAAGAAGTATGTTGCATTTTTTAAACGAATGGCAAAATAAGAGTAAACGCTTTCGGAATAATTTTCAGGATGATCTTAACCACTCAGAGGATTAATGTAGAAATTCTACCCATCATCCGCAATTAAATCGATTAAATTCGAACATAATTTATTCGAATATTGCAGTGTTTCTCAAAGTTTCGATACATTCAACCCGATTTCCGGTAACAATTGTCTTCGCGCCCCCACCCTCCCTCATCCAAACAATGTGATAATGCATTGCATTCAATAGTAATAATGTACTTTGACGTAAATCTGCAATACGAATTTTTTTATACACACCGTACATTTTTTCAAATTGAGTATTACAATTTTCATATAATTTTATATGACAAGTCTTGAATCACTGGTAAATGTTAAACGTGTTCTTATTTTAGTATTGTTAAATTTATTACCAAATACAATGTGCGGTACTGATACATCAACAAATGTATTATATCGGTGTAAATACTTATTTTTATTTTTTGTTATGTCAGGATATATTTTGTTTTCTTCCTTTCAACAAATTAATATTTTTAAATAGTGGTTTATTTTCGACGTTTGATATGTTCGCGCCCCCCTCCCCCACATTGATTTAACAATGTGCACCTAGGGGGCACGCTCCACATTTTAAGAAACGCGTGTTTATTGTTATTATTCATTATGTATTATTTCGCTTTTCAAATTATTGTTGTTAATGTCGCCTGATCTGCAAAAACAAGGTCAAGTACCGTGAAATTCATCAAGACAAAGGGTTAAGTGACACTTGTTGTTAGTCTTAGCTTTGATTACATACAGAAGACCGTAAGTCTTGGCCCGTTCCTTCAGCAATGTTGAGGGTGAACACATTGGGGGTGGTCAAATGCTTCCCACCACTCTTCCACTTCAGCCGATTATTCATTTCTCATCTCATACTCACAGATTTTCATGTTCAAAATATAAAAAATGAATATTTGGTATACATATTAATAAATAATTTCTTTTCGTGAAGTATTGTAAATGTATGACATTCGACAATTTATTACTATAATTATTTTAAAATATTAAATGTTCAAATAAATAAATTCAAATTTGATTACATATATATAACATATGCCGTATTTTTTTCGAATCTAAGTCTTTTTTTTTTTTAATGCCATTGCTATTGATAATCGGGCGTGGCTTAGAAACAAAGAAAAAATTGTTAGGTGACTATATTTAGAGAGAAATAGTATACTGATAAAATACAGATAATACTCGATTTACAAACCATATTTTACCCAATATTAAAGCTACTGAAAATTGGTTGCGGCTTAGAATGGAATAAATAATGCTTTGATGGGGCAAAGTTAGGCCAAACTGCGATACTCAACCCGCTGCCCACCGAGCTATTTTTAAGTGGCCCTGTCCTGACCCATTTCTCTGAGAAATTCTTTTATTAAAAAAAAAAAAATTGGTAAGAAAATCTTTGACACAAGAAATCAAATGTATCAATTTTGCTTTTTGCTTCCGATGTCGCGCGGATGAGAATTGATATTATTTTTCTATTTGTAATAGTTACCGTTAGCGGCAACAGACAACTGGATTAGCGACAATTTTATGGGTAAAACTTATTTTGTCTGTGAACAACCTTTCATACCTGCAAGCGAAACGTATTCCGAATGATTTTGAGGTTGACTGTTTTGTAGTGAAAAACAAACATGGATCAGTACTTGCTTGATTTGTCACGAAAGTGATGCATTTAAAATAACAGCAATAAGTAAGAATTTTTAATTACATTTTTCCTCTTTCAAAGAGGTGATAAACAGGCTTTTATTGAATATTCTTTGTACTTGGCAAAAACAAAATATTTCATGAGTGGTAATCTGGCATATGGAACTAAGACATTTTAAGTTTGTTTATTATTAGTAATCATGAAGCTATTTAGTATTGCAAAAATTGGGAAGGAGTGCTTCTGAAATTCTTTTTAATTTAGTGTTAGTGACAAAAAAAAAATACACATAAAAAATAATTACACAAAAGCAAAACAAAAGTTATAATATTTTTGATCAGTTTTCCATATTTTAAATTTGCATTGTTATCTTGGCCTTAAGCATTTGTATCCCCCTCCCCCGTTTAATCTCATGTTTTTGGCACATGTCAAATAGCTAGCATATGTATATGGCCCGCGTCCAATGACTGACAGGTTTGTGGCCCAACAGAAAAAGTTTGAATACCATTGTCCTAAACCATTTTACATTATTTTCCTTTCTCAAAATTTTCTTGAGAATTTGGGGTGTGGCTTAGATTGAAATATATTTGGTATATCTTTAAGTGTAGGTATACTTGTAAAAAATTGATCCAAAGACTGTGTGGATAACTAACTTTGGTGCTTTATTATTATATTTTCAGATGCTTAAATATATATATTTTTTCTTTTATTACGTTCCTACTTTAAAAATCTATTAGAATATACAACATACTACTATATATTTTGTAAGATACATTGGTATATATATATATATATATATATATATATATATATATATATGTATATATATATATATATATATATATATATATATATATATATATATATGATAATATAAATAAAAAATTTTACAAACTATATAAATAATTTTTATAGTCTCCTTAAAATGTCCACTAGAAATCAATCAACGCCACAATGTTTGTTTTTCTCACTTATTTCCAGAAACATCAGTGAAATGTGGCGTGAAAAATGACAATGGTAATCCTTTGTGAGGCAGGCGATAAACTAAAGAGGAAAAAGAGCATTCCTAGGCAAGGCGGGCAAGAAATAAAAATTTTACAAAATGTGTTTGCAGTAAGGCTTCATGTGAGGAAAATTGAACTTGGCTCCAATCAACTTCAGGAAACCTTGAGTCAACTCCAGGGGTAAAGATCATGCCCAGAGGGATGCATTAAAGGATAAAAATTAAATTTCCAGTAATACGAATGATCCAGCAGTAACCTTTTTTTTTGACTATGCGTAACTTTTTAAGGATGTAAGTAAAAATCATTTTATTAAGGACCGGGAAAGGTCAAATGCTGCGCGGATAAAGTTTCTTCACGCTAGTATTATTAATATTATTAGTTTAACTGAAGTTGATCTTACGAGATAGCCACTGCCCGCGAAAAGGTCGTTTTTAATGGCGTAGGTTTTAACCAGGAGTTTTATTATCTGTAGGTGATGAAAAGAAAATTAAAGTGAATAACACTAGGATATTAAATAATCGCATTTTTATGTTCCCAGAAACGTAAAACTAAGCAAAAATAGCATGTATACAACTTTTAAAAAAATTATAAAAGAAACTGAGTTTTATAAGAATAAATACGTTGTTTTGCAAAGATCTGAACACACTTATTATTTTGCCTATAGTTTGTGATGGACTGAATTTCTATTATAAAATAATTTCACTATATTAACTTTCTTTATTGTTTAAATTGTTATCTTTATGCTGTATGTCAAATCTGTAACTAGTTTTTTCGACAAGACAAATATTTTTTTGTGATACAGCTGCTTGAGAACCCGAGATTGTGTAATATCTACAGAATAATACAATTTAGAAAAAATACGATGTAGAAAAATACAAAACCTTACAAGTACTTTGAAAATTGCATTGCTTGTTACATGTTTGAACATAAATACTTAACGAACAAGCAATTTTCTTTAATATGTCTCTACATCCTTTTTTCAGGTAATACACCGGATTTCGCGAAAAGCTTCTTATGACTACATGGAAAAGAAAATAGCAAATCTTCTAATAACTCGAATCTGTTTATAGGTTTCTACTTCAAAATAATTCATTACGAATTTTATGAAATATGCTTTTTGTAGAATTCAGATCTGAATACAATACTGGTCAATTTATTCTATTCAAGGTATTGTCTTCGACCTGATATTGTACAATTGCACGATGATATTGATCATTATTGTCCTTAAAAACCTTGCCTATTGGTAGTAATTTATTTTGTATTATACTGCCTTATTGTGTGGTACTTTTGGTTTTTCCTCTTTTTCTGACGATGTAGAGTCTTCAAACAACACATGAAGACATGCAGCCCCGTATCACGACTATCAATGCTATTTTGGGCTTTATAATTCGAAGGATGGATTATTTATGAGTATGTTGCTTTACATAGCCACTTTTTGTTTCCTTTGAAATGAAAAACTGACTTGTAACATCAAATATTAGATTGTGTAATGATCTATAATGAATGAGCCTCGTATGTACTCATATTTAGTCAGAAATTGTTTTTCGCGAGCTTTGAAGTCTCGTAATGCAATTTCCAGCAGATTTCTTGTCCCGGTTCATCCACACCCTATCATATCATATGTCAAATCTTACTCTTTTGAAAAATTTGTATTGAATTAAGTAATTTATTTAATTAAGTAAAATCGTGTGCAATTTTATAAAAACATATATTTTTTCTTTAAAAGATTTTCTGCGGTAATTTTTATTGCTAGTGTTCAAAAATCTTTGATACGACGTTTAAGGTTATTTATGAA